>SCLH01001444.1:100994-111972 GCA_004367855.1 Oikopleura vanhoeffeni
CGACTAACTCCACCGTCCTTTTGATACAATTATTTTTTTGGCACAAAAATTTTATGTTTTGGGTCAACCTGTACCGGAAAATATTTTTTTTGTTATAATTTTTTTTTCTGCAAATTCACAAATAAAGATTCGGTGAAAATGTTTATTTTTTTCACTTTTTTTGAAGATTCGCCATTTCATTAGCATTATAATGTTGAATCTGTTACAAAAAGTAAACAAAAAAATTATTTTAATTTTGCTCTGTTTTCATTGTAGCCGTATTTATTCGCAGGTTTAAAATATGACAGCAAACATTTCGACGTCGCAAATGTTTCATTCAATTATTTTCAAAAGATAGTTGGTATTTTTTTAGAGTTCCTTTTTTGGGACCCTTTCTGATACTATTCGTGCAATTGGTATACACTTGTATTTATGGGTAGGCCCAATGAAATTATGTTCATCTTATTGCAATTCTTTCAGAGGACACTGACGTTTTACGCAAAATATTCGTCATCTATTCCTATCATGTTGAAGGGAAATCAGAGAGAGCAATTCTTCCACGCTTTTAGTGGTGCCCTCTGAGTGGATAGTATAAAATTCATAAGCTATTAATACAGACCATTAAATAATTGACCATTAAAAGGTTGAGTGAGTGTAGAGGCCGCCTGTCGGCCAATGATGGACGGTTATTTCCCAGTTTAGTACATTCTCACGGTTTCGTGTTCACTCCCTCTGAACAACGTATACAGCCTGAGTTTTCTAGTTTACTTTTTTTTCGCAAAAATACTCGATGGGGATTGGTCAATATCCGGAATAACTGTATCTGGATGGTTCATAGAATCGGAATAAAAAAACGCAGTAAACGAGAAAACTCAGGCTGTAGATATCGAAAATTATCCCTACTGAGTCTTTCTCAGCACGCGTCATAACTTTGAGAAAGTGACCGATGAAATCGCGGGATTCTTAAATTAAGTCGACAATCGAGTATTGTGATTGGACACTGGCTCAAAGTTATGACGCGTGCTAAGAAAGACGCAATAGGAATAATTTTCGATATAGCCGCTCCTTTGAATTTATAACCTGCGATTTTCTGAAGATGGAAAACCTGCAAAATTGAACACGTCTATATTGGCAAAAACTACAGTAATTGCATTTCCTGCAGTCATATTATGTGTGAAAGTTTTAAAGATTTTTTTTTCAAAAACAAATTTCTTCAAATTATAACAGTGGGATTAGGAAGATGCTGGCTAAAGCGTTGACGATAGATGAAAAAATTTACCGCTTTAAAGGGGTGGGTCGTGCAATTTAAGGGGCCAATTGGTCGCCACAAGTACAAATCATTGGACCAACTTTCACCCTCTTTGATATATTTAAACACAAAATATTGCATCCTAAAAACACATCCAGATTAATTTTCCAAAATTATCTCCTCCCTGAGTTTTCAAGGTTCAACAATGATTCATGTTAAATTAACCGGACGAACGTGAGCAGACCGTCCCTTGTTGATTTTTGGAAAAATTCTCTGATTTTGGCTCAGAATCTACCAAAAAAAAAAATATTGTATTTGCTTCTAGTTAACATAGGGTCCAAATATCTGTTTCTGTGATTCCTGAAGCCAAATCAAAGAATTTTTCAAAAACTTAAGCAAGGCGGTCTGCTCACGTTCTGTCCGGTTAATTGTAAAAGATGAATCATTGTTGAACCTTGAAAAACCAGGAGGAGATACAATTTTGAAAAACTAATTATGTCACTTTGTAACACGTTTCTGATTGGATGACCCATCCGTAATTTTAGATTGTTTTTTTTTGGATACAAGATATTTTGTTTTAATATATCAAATAAGAGGTTAAAAGTTGGTTCAACGATTTGACTTGTGCGACAATTGGCTATCCGAAACCCCTTAAAATGCGACGACCACCCCCTTAATAAAACTGTTTTGTTATTTCCACATGCACAATATATTCATGGCATTACGTAATCAATTTGCAACCCGTAAAGCATTTCATAGATTGAATAGTTAGTCCCAACAGTGCTTTAAAAATTTATAAAAACCTGAAGTTATTTTTATTTTTAAAATTTAGTTGTTTTTTTATAAATTTTCCTTTCATTATACGGAGCTTCTGAAATTGCGATCTTGATTTTCTGGGTCGTCTTTGTAAGAATTTTTGAAAATAATTGCTGATTTTCGATTTTCCAAAGAACAACTGCATGTGCGCAATTTTTTTTGACTAGGGTAGCCACAACAACTTTATTTTGAGAAAATGCATCAGCAATATAAGGTCCTTTGACACAGGGATCGGAATTTTGTGAAGGATGATAAAATATCTTCGGTTCAATGACAAATTTCAATTTTGATTTGGTTCTAAAAATCGTTACAGTATACTGTATAGAACTTTAACATGGACGCGAACGAGCTCTAACTATTTGCCATGCTGTTTTTTGTAGGGAGAACTATGATCTATAGTCTATGGTTATGTTTTTCCATTTTACTTCCGGTAAACAGAAATAACTGATCATCACGGGAGAAGTTATTTCCGTTTAGAAGAGGTTAAATGAAAAAAACATAGAATATCGATCATAGTGCCTCCTAAAAAAAGCAGCAAGGCTAAATTTAAGTAAAAACCAGCCATTTAACAAATATCGCAGAAGAAAAGTAGTTAAATTGTTTTTCAACTGGTTCATTAATTTAAAAATTAAGTGTATTTTTAGATTTTATTGCCAGTTACTGTTGGGGCGAAAGGTTTCGCGCCATAATCAACATATTCTAGCCAGTTATATATGAGCAGTTGGTGTAGTGGTTAGCGCAACTCCTGTTTACCTGGGTTCGACTCCCGGACTTCTCACCATTGTTGGGTTACCATAGAAAAATGTTTTGAGACCAGAATTAACCAGAGTATGTTATTTAATCGATATTGTGCACAAATGTTCTACAATACATCTTGTAAAATACTTTGTGATATATAAAAAATGCGTTAAAAATGAAACTTATCATACAGCATGTAACGTTTTGCTTCCTTTTGTCCAATTTGCTATCCGCCAATAAGAAAAATCAATTTTGGCAACTACCTACATCTTTTCCAGATTAAACTAATCAAAAAGGTGAAATTCAAAATTATGCAAATTGGGGAAAAGGAAGCAAAAATGTTACATGCTGTATATTAAATTTTTATTGCATATTTTTTCAAAGTTAATTACGCAATTTGAGAGATTCCCTTTGTATTGGTTTAATTTCATTTAAAAAAGGAAAAAAAAAATTTTAACAAAAACATTTTTTAACAAAAATTTTCATACGAAAATTTTTTTTAAGAAAATTTTTTTTAACAAAAAAAACCATTTATTAACAAATTTTTTTTTGTAACAAATAAAAACATTTTTTAAGAAAAAAACATTTTATAAGAAAAAAACATTTTTTAACATTTTTTTTTGTTTTTTAAAGGATTATATCTAGGGTTAGGTTAACTTGTGTCTAGTGTTCACAGTTAAAAACGATGCAAAACTGTTTCTTGGGAAAGGCTAGGGTTCAAAATGATTTTTTGTTAATAAATGTCTTTTTTGTTAAAAAATGTTTTTTTTGTTTAAAAATGTTTTTTTGTTATTAAATGTTTTTCTTGTTAATAAATGCTGTTTTTTGTTGAAAAATGTTTTGTTAAAAAAACCTCTGCCATAAAAAGGCGCATATTAAAATTTATCTTTCTTCCTGACCAATCAAATCACACGATTGTCAACTCATTATGAGAATCGTTAATATTAATTAAATTATACCTATAAGATCCATAATTTCGACAACACAAGGCATTCTTCTCCAGCCTTCGTCTCGGATAACCGATCTGTAACAAATTTTATGTAATGCAGCTGATACACTTGACGCTTGTGATTTGAAGTTTTTAAGGTTACAACTGGTTACTTCAGAGTTTCTTGGAACGACCAATAAAACAAGTTCTTTGCAAAGGCGGTTATTTTTGTTCATATCATTAATTTTCATCACCAAATTTTCTTTATGTGAACTATCAATCAAATTGGTACTTATAAAAGGTTTCAACAGTTAAAAAAGGTCCCAAAAATAGGTGACAAAACCGTTGAAATTTCAGTACATTTCAGTGTATTTGAAAATTATTCATACGATTGAGTTTTACGAAAGCTCAAAAGAATCAAACAAAAAAAATTGTCTGAATTAGATTTTTTTTCAATTTTTAATCATCCCGCATAATATATCGCTGTTTTACCGCATCTCAATAAATCTTGTGATGCTTTTTTGAAACATATTATAACGCGTAGGTTAGAGATTTTGGTGCGTTCTGGGTTGAGTTCTGATTCAAAACCTCGACTTAATAATTTATTCACCAGTAATCGGAGTTCTGATTCCAGCATAGTACAAATGGCAAAAGCCCAACATAAATAACTGTTTTTTTGGTCATGAACACCAGACGAGATAATTTTCAAGCGATGATGACTATCATAAGTTTGCCGTGAAAGTAAAGGACAGTCTGATATAAAATTGCCATCCATGCTCTGGTTTAATGTATTGCTCCCCAACATTTTATTACTCCAGCCTGAAGGTAATGTTTTTCTTGCGGGTAAAAAAACCATTGATTCTAATTTTTTTTCAACTTGTTCAAAAGTCAATCTATTCGAAGGTTCATAATAAGTCATTTTTCGAACTAGATCGATAATTTCACAATTATCAAATACATTTTTATCAGTTTGTTTAAAATACTTTCTTGGCCAATATAATAAATGCATTCCATCTTCGAACTCATAATAGCAGAGTAAAACTGTAATTCCCAACGCATGGACATCGGAAAATTCAACTACCGGTTCGTAAATTTGTTCTGGAGGACAGTAAACTGGAGTCCCGCAACTATTTGATTTGTTCACCATTCCGAGATCGCCAAGAAAAACTTTTTTGTCAGATTTGACCAGAATATTTGAGAGCTTACAAAGGAGTTTTTATGAGTTAATATTATTTTCTCTCCCACCTACGCCGCTGTATCTTGAAACATAGACCTCAAAAGTACCCTTTATTTTGGATATTTAATTTTTATGTGACATTTAGCAATCACTGATTTGTTAGAAAATGTATTATTTATAAACGTTACACTCTGAAAAACGTTACACCAAAAAACGTTACACCCTGTATGTATTTTTTTTGACGATTTGAAATAAGGATTTTTAAAAATTAAAAATGGGTATCGAATTTATTGACTCATCTATTAATAATGGGTTAATTTATGTTTACTACTAAAAAATGGAAAAAATTTCAACTCGCAGCACTAAAAAGAAACATTTAAGTCACAACCCCTAGCTTGACATCTCTGTGAATTATCGGCGGATCCTGATCTCGCAAGTATTTGAGTGCGCTGGTTATTTGGAGCATGAAATTTTGAATGTTACCAAATTTGAATGGTTTCCGGTCCCTCAGATATTGTTCGAAATTGCTCTTACACAGTGCATTGCCTATAACTAATTCTAACGTTTCTAGATTACGAAACTGCAGCCAAGCTTCTTTACACTTCAAAATATTTTCATGATCAAGTTTTTTCTGAATGACGGCTTCGTGAAAAGTCGATCCGAATAATTCATCTAAGAATTCTACAGTATCAATAAAACCGTCATTTGTCGAATAAAGTCTGATATAAGAATCTGAAATGTCAACAAATTTTACTGCTATGTCTTGTTTATTCATGACACTCCGAACAATGGGCTTTAAAGTGTCCTGTGACAAGACTCCTGTCTTTCATCAACGATAGTATATAAAAATATTTCAACTTGAAATCGAACAAATTATTTTCTCGATTAATAATATTTTGTCACACGTACAGTTTTCATTGAAAAGCCTATCTTGAACACAGAACCAAATCCACCACTTCCAATTTTATTTTTTCGTGATTTTTGTATTCGATCACCTTTTTTTTTTACAAAGTATGTTCTTTCTGTTATTAGCATCCAACAATCAACAATAAGTGTTTTGTGGGCTGCACCAAAGTTTCTTCGTAACCTTATGACCTCATTTTTCATGGCATCCCGTCCTAAATTATGTCTTTTTCATGAATGAGCGAGAATTACCGTTTAATGGGTACCCCTCATGAAATGAGGCTGAACCAAACAATTTTCCCGATTTTATTTTAAATATTTTTCTCTGAAAATATGGACAATTTCAAGTTAATTGGTGGTATTTTCATCCCTATACTTTGCCAAGAAAGTACTTTTTTCGGAATTTTGAAATATTTTTTCTGGAAAAAAAACATTTTAACCAAAATTTCTTGATTTTAACAAATGTAAAGTACAGTTTTCGAAGAGAAAAAAAACATAAAAATTTAGGTTTGATAGTCGCAGCCCTCCGAGAGGTCATCAGCTGTTCATTAATATACAGCGTGACTCACGCTGNTTATTTGCTAGATATCTTAGTGAGGTCTTCTCCTCTTTGCAACAATTAAAAAATTATTTAGCTGCACATTGTCTTGACGGAAATATGCCTAATGACAAAGCAAATTCATTGGTAACAAGATTTGGAGATCAAATATCGGATGTTATATATTGGAAAGTTGATGAGAAGTATCAGGCACAGGTTTAAACTTATACAAAATAAAAATAAAAAGTAATACACGGGACAGGTCGGTGGCATTGATGAAGCATTTTGAATGAAATCCGGTGGTACTATTTTCAAACAAAAACAGATGAAAAATTACAAATCTTCATAATAAGCGATACAAGAGAAATCCTGAGTTTTTATGTTCAGTTTTTGTGCATGTATATTAGCCTGTCACATATTAACGATTAAACCAATATTGGGTTTTAATTTTAACAGTAATGTTTGTAGTGAGTGAAAAGGTTTAATATATCCCTTTACGAGGAAGGTAGATGTTTTCTAATTTGGTCTAGTACATTAGTACCACTTAAAGTAGATCCCTCTATTACACTTTGGTTAGAATGCGTAGCCAGATAGAAGAATTTGCTAGAAAAATCGACGTGGCTATTCGAAGTGTAATAAAGGGATTTAATGTACTAGACCAACCTAAAAAATATCTATCTTCCTCGTAAAGGGATATAAGGTCACATACAAAAATCAGCCTATTTTAACATAATTAAGTTGTTAGGCTGACCATTATGAATTTTGACAAAATCTGGCCAATTTAAACTTTTTTTTATTGTTTAATTTCATAGTTAGTGTTGGTATCAATAAATTTTGTTGAAATAAAGTCACAGCCAAAAAATCAGCAAAATCCGACATAATTAAGTTCTTAAGGCTTAAATTTGGAGACGTGCCAGACTAATGTACAGTATGTGTTTTTTTTACTTGCGAAATGAAAATTGTCATTTAGGTAATTACGGTCAATTAAAAATGGTAACAAGGTAGATTTTATTTTGAAAGTCAAACTATACTCAATGTCAAGAGTTTGAAAATATAATCCACCTAGTTACGAATTTTTATTGACGGTAATTATCTTAATGACAATTTTCATTTCGCAAGTAGAAAAAACACATACTGTATATCTTGTTCAAACGGAGTGAACACATCAGTGTTTTGTAGAATACGTATTTCAAGCGATGACTGAGGGTAGTGGCAACCTGTCGGCCTATCAGGGACGGTTATTCCCCTGTCCAGTACATTCTCGCTCAATTTGTGTTCACTCCCTCTTAACAGGATATGGATCAGATTGATATACATGTAGATTCATACAAATCTGAAAAATCTGATTAAATTTTCGTTCGATCAAATTTTCGTTTGATTATTTTTTGGTGAAAATTCCAGAACAAAAATAAGAATCAAATAAGGTCAACAAAATGACATTTTAAGCGGTCAACAAGTTGGCTAAATTTATTTGAGTTCAACTCTGAAACCGTCAAAAAGAGAGGATCCAATAATCTCAGGTCCAACGACATAGGTTTGCTTTGGCTTCTGGATCTCATCAAACCATCGTACATTCAACCACCTTGTTGGCCAAAAATTTCCGTCTCGAAGGTAATTCACGAAAGTTTCCCTATGGTCTGTATACAGTTTAGGGATAATTGAACATTAATCTGCTTTCAAAAACAAATCGAAGGCCTCTAATTGGCCGACATCAGGAACGACCTTTCAAAAGTGGCACTATTTCACTTCAAAACCTACTCCCTGAGTTTTGAAGCTAAAGATACTTTTATAGCTTTATTGACCACATAGAACTGAGCAGAACCTCAAGTTCAGTTTTACTCAAAAAATTTCAATACGGGCGCTTAAATGAGCAAAAAACTGTTTTTTGCCTTATTTTGAGTGCCTCGGGGAAATACTACTTCCTCCTGGATTTTGACGGCAGAAACCTAAAATTGTATTATACGATCTTAAGGATACGCGCAAAACCCAAGTTCGAACAATTTGCATTTTTTGTATCTCGTCTTTTGGAAACCGCGATTCAAATTATCAGAAATTCCAAATTGCGACAAAATCGTGATTAAAAAATTTCTAAATCGCGATAAAAAACCTTTTTTTTTTTGACAAATGAAAATAAAAAGCATCTGATCACTTATTTTTGTCCTATTTCAGAGAAAAAAAAAAAAATAATCTGGAAAATTTCATATCCGATCTCTAAATGCGACTAGTAATCCCTTAAGAAGGCTTGAGCCAATTAATCGGCTCTGTGTTCCAAGGGTTCAAAATGCCGCGACCCATAATCTTTATCACTTTTTGGTTAGAATGCGTAGCCACAACGTTAAAATCAACGTGAAAAGGAGTAGTGCTACGCATTCTAACCAAAAAGTGATAAAGGGATATTCTTGGTCAGTCATAGGGAAACTTTCGTGAATTACCTTCGAGACGGANTTAAGGCCAAAACAGGGTTTTTCGCGTCGCCTCAATGAAGTACAAAAACAGCACGAACATCTGTATAACAGTTTAGGGATAATTGAACATTAATCTTGCTTTCAAAAACAAATCGAAGGCCTCTAATGGCCGACAATCAGGAAGACCAGTACTCCCTTAAAACCTTATAAAAAGGGCAAAAAAATTCGACCTATCAATAAAAATTTGAAAATGGGCAGTTTTTGGAGAAGTATTTTGTGCATGCATCTTATAAAGAATGAGAATTGATTGACATCTAGGAAGAGATATTTTTCTTCGAAAGTGAAATTTCAAAATCTCTATTTAAAATTTTCCATGACAAAATTTATTTATTACATAAATTAATTCAAGCAATCAAAAATTTACCAGAGTGACTTGATTAATATTAGTACATAATGTACTGTACATGATGTACTGTACATGACAAGAAGAATAAAAATGTGATTATATATATGCTGATTATATGCTGTAATTTGGAAAATAACCATTCTTTTTATTATTAATCTTGATTTTTTCAACAAAATTCTGGACTTATTTGAAAATAACTTACGATTAATAATACATAAATCTAATCAGACAAAACTGAAAAATAGCTCAGTCCCTTGTGCATCGATAACCGAAAAATTATATTTAGTGGAAAAAAATAAAAATTCTTGAATTTGAAATTTTGTTTGCAGAAATATAACCTTTTAACTTTCTTATGCAAAAATAATTGAAATTTCAACTGCGTCGGGATTTTTGTAAGCGACGTCCAAAGTTGAGCCGATATAGGCTCTGGTGCCTTGGCTGAAACTTTTTTTTCTTGTTCTTTCAAAATGTTAAGGGGGTTCTGCATGTAAATTTTGCTGCACAAGTTAACTTTCTCTATTTGACAAATTGAACAAAACAAATATCGAACCCCAGGTTAAATCGGGCTTAGGAATCGATTGCAACTAATTATGATGCTCTATTTCGCCCCCGTAATCTATTTTTAGATTCTTCTATCGAAATATGACTATTTTTAAAAAATTTGTTAATTCGTACTTTTATCAATTATAAATGCCAAAATTGAACTCTCCGTGAAAATTGACAGGAGAAATATGTGTTAATTATCTGGCATAATTGAATGAAATAAGACTTTCTTCTTATTTATTATGAATAATAACACTTGACTTATCAAAGAGTAGCGCGTGCGCGTTTGTTTGTTTTGATCAATTAAAATTCAATGCCAATTGACACAAATTCTATACTATTAGTTTGTAAGCATTTTAGTTCGCTTAATATTTTCGCTTTAATAAAAATAATTTTTAAATGATATAAGAGAGATTTTGCACTGTTTACGAAAAGTATTTTTGTTTATTATACGAATCACCTGAACGTAAACTAATTCTCTCTTAACTTTAGTTTGGTTCGACTGTTATGTTTCCGTGTTATTTTTGAAATTTCAACTAATTCGTATTATTACCTGCTCGAGTTTTTGACTGCTGGGCAAAAATTGTGCATTTTTAAAATCGTTTTCGTAATACGATTTACGAATTTGTTACTGATGAGAAAATTTTTTTGGGTTTTATAAAAATCATGAAAAGTGTTCACAGAAACAATATATTTTATTCATTTCATGTTTGATCATTTTAATCACAAGTTACAGACTGTTGGAAAGTGGTTACAAATACCAGCAAATTACAGCAATTCACATTCAGACCCCCTTAAGCCAAAGAGATGAATATTCATCTTTTGCTTTTTCTAGAACACCGACATGAGTCAAATCAAGTGGGAACTTCTGAAACTAAAACAATCTTATGTTGGGTATGAATCATCTCTAAAAAGTTTTGTCCATCATGATTTCAAGAGCCCAATAATACCAGAACTTTCCTTTCTTACAACAAAGCTCCCGGTAAAAGATCCAGGTTATTGTGCGAAGCTCTATCAATCAGAAAAGTTTGGAGTCAGAACGCTTTGTGTTGGTTATTTATTTGGAGAACTTGGAGCTTGTACAGGAGATTCAGGAAGTCCAATACAAATTGAAGTTAATGAAGAAAGAATTGAGCTTTATAATGATATTGACAGTTATTAAGATTCTAGTATACACTAAAAATGTTGGCTACACTGAAAAACTAATTTAAAAATTTTAAAACTAATTTGACTGAATCGACTCGTTGGGAAAATGATACGTCCTGCCATATCTCTTTACAAGGAAGGTAGATATTT
>SCLH01001444.1:112558-133732 GCA_004367855.1 Oikopleura vanhoeffeni
AATTCCCACAGCGAGTATTCTGAGTTCTCGTCGCATTAAGTTATAATTTTAACCTTGAAAGATAATGTCGGCCTCTTCAATTTCTTTGACATTTTTACGAAAAAAATAATTTGTTTTTGCTTTTTTTTCACTCGATCCCGAATAAGTACCCTTATCCGAACAATTTTTGGCCGAGCTGAGGTGTTCGGGTAAGGGTACAGTCAGTGTACTTAATTTGAAATCCTCACTCTCGAGCGAAAAAAATTATTTTTGGTGAGATTATTGGAAAAATATTTTCGAAATTTTGAATATTATTACATGTTTGTTCAACATTTTTTCGCAGTACATGATTACGTTTTCAAAAAACATTACCCGACAAGATTAAGTAATTTCATTTGATGTTAAATAACGTCATCAGGTACCATAAAACTTTCCACGTAACATTTATTAGAATATATGTATTTATTTTTCATTTCTAAAAGGTTTTCAGCCTTGATTCCATATTGGAATGTTTGGTTTGTCATCATTATGATTTACATAACAAATGTTTCAAATTAAATTAATAAAGTTGAAAAGACTTCGAACATTTATCCCTATTTTAATTAGTACTGTTGGTTCAATCTGAGATTTAAGAGGGTGGTCGCAGTGAATTTTGGAGGTTTGGTCAGGGGTCGGCACAATTGGATTGGCTTGGTACGGCTGAAGTGATAGCGGTGAGTCATTTCTGAGGAATACTTATGAAAAGTCTAACCTTTATCTCGCGTTTAAATTAAACATCATAGTCTCAATCTCAGCAATCATCTGGTTAACCGCGTTTAAACAGAAGTTCCCTGGGTTTTTGCGAAGAAACTAGGATTCTATACTATAGAATCTATAGCCTAAATCCTAAAATTTTGAGATTTCGTGAAAATCGCTGGAATTCTCAGAATCTCAGTGAATAGAAGCTGTTTTTTCCATTATTACCCAATAAGCCAGAATTTGCTTCGCATGTGCCAAAAAAGGCACTTTTCTTACGTTCTGATACAGGCTTTTTCAGTGGAAGTTATATCCCTTTATATATCCTTTTATCACTTTTTGGTTAGAATGCATAGCCACTACTCCTTTTAACGTGTGATTTTAACGTTGTGGCTACCCATTCTAACCAAAAAGTGATAAAGGGATATCCCCTGTTCACACTATGTGGAATATTCCGGCCCTGATTAGCAAACATAGTGTGTTTTAAGTAGTATGGCCGGGATATTCCAGATAGTGTGAATAGGGGATAAAGATGCCACTTTCAGCAATAGAGCAGCTTATATTGTTTGAAATATCGAATACGACCTGCTTTTTGAATTCCGGCCTGATTGGTAAATCCAGAAAAAAGTGCATTTAATTCACAATTCGAAAATGAAAATTAAAAAATTGAAGTGCCTTCAAAAGGATCTTTGGGTATGATTTGCTGAAATCAATCCTAACACTCCTAAGACCCCTCCTAGCCACGCATTAGGCCGCTTTTTAGCCCACATCTCTTAGAATAAGCAAAAGGTATTAAGGGGCAGGTGTCGCTTTTTGGTACCTTTCAATCACGCCTACGAACAAATCTAGGGCAGTTATAAAAATTCTGAGGATACTCTGTTGCTAGATCAGCCTTCGTCTAACAATTACTCATCTCAAACATCTTTTAATCACACACAATGTGGGAGTCCTTTCTATAGCACTAAACGGTTTTTTCAAATCTATAGTCTTCTTAGACCCACATACAAAGCGTCTGAAATTTTCACAGATACGGGAGAGTGAGGTTCTAATATGTTTGAGCCATTTTTTTGAATTTCGCGCTTGAATCTTTCTGGAAATCACTTTTGAACGCCGATTTTTACAATTTTTCGATCTTCAAATGATACTTCTCCTAGACGGATGTTCAGAATAAGACTTTGTTCGACTCAGTAGATAAATATAGTGTCGTCAATATGTTGGGCTCGGATTTGAATTCACCCTAGACTTCTGAAATATGACCTATAAGTAAACCGGAAATAAAAGTCGAAAAAAGTTCGTCTGATCGGAACAAAAGTACCACTCAAATTGAAGCTGAGATTTCAGCTGATCAAAAAATTGGCTAACAGCTAATCAAAATTTTTCAACCAAATGACGCGTCAAATTCATAATTAGTTTAAACATTTGGCTTAAAAATAATGAACTTTCTAAGAATTCGATTAAGACATTTCCAAATTTTAAGTCATGCATCGTTTTGTGGGTCATATTCACAATAAAAATTCTTCAATTATGTGGGAATACCGTTTTATGCGATTAAAGCAAAAAATATTTCGAATTTTGAATTCTAGATTTTTTTTTAGATTGTTTTGAAAAATAATTGCACATGAGATTCCTTGGGTCAACTTTAGTCAATACCGTATTAATGTATCTAAATTGATATTCATAAGGGCCTTAAAAAAAACACACCTACCCCCTTAAGGGGGTATGCCGCATTACCGTATGCGAACTCTGATTTGACATTTTCTTAGGGAAATATACTAAAAATAACAGTTCATGAGAAAACCGAAAATGCTTATTGTAATCTATCCTCTATCTGCGAAAAAATAATCCAAATTATTTTGACCATGCACCAATAGAGTTACAGGTATCGTAACAACGGGACCTTTTCCAACTGCAAAAAACTATCTCCCCGACGGCTATATCAAAATCGAGCCTCAATTTCACAGATTCACGAGAAGAGATGTCCATCTTTTCTTTACAAGGCTTTTTGGATCCGGCGATCTGAACACATTCTAGAACGCCAACATAACCGCACGATTTTGCAATTTCGACTTCAAAATCTATCTCCTCGAGGAAATTATATTTGCAAAATGGCTCCAAATTTTTATCAAGTATTCCTTAAACAATTTAAAAGATCTCTCAAGACCCTTTTTTGCAATTTCGAGCTACGAAGCTCGAAATATGGATTTTTTGGTCATATTTCAAAAATTTCGAAAAAAAAGTGCTTAGATTTTTTTCGAAAGTAGCCTCAAAGAAAGCCACGTGAAACACTGAATCGAGAAAGTTTCGTACGTCAAGGGTTGATATTTTGAAGTTTATTGGTCAAATGCGAGCAAACGTTATGTTTTAACTTCCATTTTTAAAAAACTACGAAAAAAATCGAAAAAATGTGAAATTTGACATCTTTTTTGTGATAATTGGGTTCTTAGTACACTTAGTTATCACCCCGTATCAATTTCAAGCATGTTTAAGGCCTTTTTTTAATCAGAGTCGCATACCCCCTTAAAGGGATATAAGGAACTATGGTCCGATTATTAACACAGAGGATTTTAGAAAAAAAAAATTAAGTTTCTCATGTTTTGATCTTTAGCACCGTTTGTGTTCAAAACAAGACCATGATTGCAAATATCACATCCAGGAGATAAAACTTGAGGAATCTGATATTGCGCAATTTTCGTTTCGATTTACAGGCAATCAGGCCAACTTCGAAGACGTACTTTCTATTCGATATTACAGACCGTGTGACTTTTTCTATTTCAAAAGTGACGTTCATGCCATTAACACTTGAAAAGCCTTTTATTAAAATTTTAGAAAAACGCTCCTTTGAGGTCTCGTTATTCCTAGCCTCTGCGGCAAAAATAGAAAAAAGCTCTGATTCACTAAAATTAAGAAAAATTTCCCAGCTTTTTCACGAAATTTCAAAAATGTCGGATTTAAGCTCCAGGATCTATGTGTTTTTGGAAATGACAAAAGACCCTTGTTCAACCACGGTTAACCATATATGAATGATTGATTAGGTTCGGACTTTAATTTCAAATAGAATCGCAAGATCAAGGTTTCCAAAATGTTTAAATTCACTGCCACTACCCTCTTATACTGCGTTAATTAATTTTGATGTTAAACAAACCACTTAAAATTACATCGCTTAACTAGGAGATCATTAGGGTCTGACGCTTAGTTGGTCGTTTTCATATCAGCACTAAATATTTTGTATTTAGATAAATTAAATCAATTTTAATCATTTTTGCATTAAAGGTGATTCTAGTTTGAGGTCAAAAAAGATGGTTTGAATTACTTTTTCTAACTTTTAAAAAAATAGGTTAAATTTAAGGATAAGATTGGTAAATTGCCAAAACGCCATTCTTGTTGAAAAACTGGTTGTATGATCTCCGAATGAAATATTTGTTTTTTTGAAACAGTTCTGAATTTTTATTAACAAAAACAAAATACCATGGGGTCAATATCACCGAAAGTTTTTGTTCGAAAAAAAATCGGCTATTTTGGCAAATTCGACGATATTGGCACATTTGGCCACAGAAATAATTATTTTTAATTAAATAATGTTAGACGTTCAAAATAACGTTATTTGTCGATCTTATTAAATCGTGAAAACATATTAATCTACTGGAAATTAGTTTGATGACATGAAATAAATGTTTTTAGTATGTTAATTTGAAAACGATTAAGTTCATGACTTGCAAAAATACTACAATGTATACTAAATATAATTACTAAGTATAATATTTATAAAGTTCGATAATGAATTGAACAATAATTAAATTTCCCATGGAAAGAAATCAAACCAAGAATATGCTCTTTCCAACAGTGGTTGATCTTGAAAATAAGTATTATCTGAATAGTGCGTGTTCGAATCCCACTAGTTTCAAATCGTTCGCCGTCTTATTGGCCAGAGAGTTGATTGGCAGATATAACGCGACAATCAACTTTGGCGCTCCAAATATCAAGTACTCTTGCCTCTATTTATATTCATGACAATCACAAAGACAACATTAGTTGGATTCGAACACGCGCTGAAAAGATCATAATCATTTTCAAGATCAACTTCAGTCGGAAAAACGAGATAACTAGGAAGAATTCCTGGGATTTGGAAAAATAGAAATATTATTAATAGTGATAATAGAAATTGTTTGATAATCAGTTTTTGTGAAAAATTGGTATTTACGGTCTAATTCAAACCATCTTTTTTATTTTAATTATTCTTAATATTTGTGCTCAGTTTGAGCTATCTAAGAATACAATTGGATCAGTCGTCTTCAATCTGAATTAAATAAAAATGTTGGCTGAAATGTGGCATAAAAGCCCCAGCAAATACCGTGATAGATATATTTAAAATTTTGGAAATTTCAAGTTTTATGCAAAAATGTGCAACTAAGAAGTGTCCGATTCAATGATGATTACTTTGGAATTTAAGTTTAACTGAAAGTTGAACGTTCCGGGTTTCTAAATGAGCTTGTATTCATGTCAAATTTATTTCCTGTGATTATATTGTTTACGTTAATTTTAATTACCTTAAGTTATTGCAGCAATATTATTTCACAACTAAAATTTTTATAAAGCAACTAGTCATTCATTTTATTTTGCCCATAAATTTGCGATTATTTTGGTAAAAATTTTCCTTTTTTTAATCTGTTTTTTTTGTCAACTAAAAACAGTTTTCAACATTTAAAAGCTCAATAAAGCGTATTTATTGGAATTGTTTCTGGTGGTGTTGGATGTGCCCTTCCTAATTATCCGACTATTGTAACTGATTTCAGTTTTTCAAGAATTGAGTTTCTCGATTATCACATTTATATTGATTTCAAAAATGATCATAATTTGATCGAAAAAATGTCAGTTTCGACTTTCAATCAAGACAACTGGTTTTAAATTTACAAGGACCGATATTTCAATGAGAGTGGATCGTTTATTTCATGACCAACAATAATAATGCTTACATTTCTGTAAAAAGGTCTAACACGTGTTAGAACATATTTTTCCCGGTCTATTTTTAACGGATAATTCAAATTTGATATAATGATCTTATCTCAACACAAATTTTAGTAAAATGCGAATCTCAGTTAAAATTGTTAAAAAAAATAAAAAAAACTTATACTGTATAAGTTATACTTCGAAAAATCGATTTTTAATTAGTCGCAATCGATTAACCAATTAATCATATTAATTTGTTTTATTTATCTATTTAAGAAAGTTGATTTTGCATGCAATCGAGCACCCAGAACTCCCAAAATACCGGTACTTCTGAAAGCTCGTTTCAGATTTGCCAGCCAATCAGAGGCATTTGATATGTGTTTTGGAAGCAAGTTTCCTGATCAACCTTTGATTTTGGCCTTAAAATACGACCATTACTCCCTTAAGGTGAAGTCCAGGGGGTCATCCTTACACAATCTTCTCCCCTCATGAGTACTGTATTTAATTTTTGTTCTTAAAATTATTTTAAGGGGGTAAGTTAATCCATCAAATTCCAATTTCAAAAGTGTGTTTCAGCAAAACTTTCTACATTAAAATATTCTGCTGACGTTGAATAAACTAAATGAGTTTTCTGGTGAATTATTTGAAATTTCTCAGTTTCAGAACAGTATACGTCCTTAAATTACAAGACAAATTTCCGAAAATTCGGCGAATAATCGTTCCTTCTCATTTTAACAATAATACATGTACAAAAATTGATTTCGATTCATTAATGAATTCTCGGAACTAAGATGTTTAAATAACAAATAAATTCGACAGAAATTCCATAATAACTTTCCTGACTTATTTAAACAAGAAAATTGAGCGGAACTCAGTTTTTAAATAAAACAAGCTTAGGCTGAGTTGTCTAAAAATAAGGTTATAATATTAAATACACGGATATATTGGGATATATTGGGATACACTGGGATATATTGAAAAATCTACTGATAAAAAAGTAGGTCAAACAAATCAAATGCAGAAAAATTAAACGACAAGAAAAAGTAGGTCACACCAAACCGTTGAAGATCACATAATGATTCACATTATCACCAGATGCTGCATTTGAAACATAAATACTGCAATTACTACTCAATTAGATTTTTTTTATAAAAACTTATTCACAATTTTTAACAATTGTTTATTTCTGGTTTGCACTGAAAGCTCATTGATAAATCATGAATGAGTATCATTATTAATAAACATTCAACTGTTTACAAATTACTGTGAACTTTTATAATAGACAGATTAATTAACAGTATTTGTACCGGTATTATAAATATAATTGACTGTTGTGACATCAATGATGTTTCGTCAATCACATCATTTTCGACGGGAAGATTTTGGTTCCAAAATTTGAAAACTATTCATACGATTGACTTCTTAGATCGTTCAACCTGAGCACAAATATTAAGAAAGAAATTAATTGAAAAAAATGGTCAGAATCAGGCCCTTGTTTCCAATTTTTTACAACAAGATTGATAATTATAAAATTTTAGTAATCTCCGAAAAAAACTAAAAATGGTCCAATTCTATCGAATTTATTATTATTTTATCATTCGCTTGATATTTATGCTCAGTTTGAGCGATCTAAAAACTAAATCGGATGAGTCGTTTACAAAGCCGAATAATATAAAAATTTTAGCTGAAAAGGGGGCAAAAAACGACCAGAGGGCCCCGTAATCGATGCAAAAAAATCGAGAGTTTGTAGTGGTGCCCGTCACTCATTGGCCACTTATACATAACCCCTAGCTCCGCCCACGCGAGAGAGATCGCTCGATATAGCATTTTCCCGATTTGTATTGTAACATATTTTTTATTTCTTTTTTTAAGTTCTAGGACAAGTATAAAGAATTTGAAAGTACTTAAATTAAATTTATCAATATACTAATGCTTTGCTTAATCGCCATTGGCGTCATTTTTTCTATTTTTTGACTAGGGGCGCTCTGGAGCTCGATATCCCCTATTCACACTTTTGTAAATAGCCCGGCCCACTACTTACAAACACATCACGTAACGTGATTTACGTTTCCTAATCAGGGCCGGGATATTTACTCAAGTTTGAATAACTTATTCAGAATAAGGGATAAACCCTGCAAAATTTGAATTTTGGTTTCCCGAAAGTTGTTTGGTTTTCCTAAAATATTGGAGAATTGTTGGTATTGTTCTAGTTATAAACACAATGATAATTCATATTTTCAAAAATTGTTTAACGCAAATTTCGTTACGCCATCACATTTTCTAATTTTAAAGGTAAAGATACATAGTAATGTTATTTGTTCTTGATAGTTAATCTTATTCAGAATAAAATCTTAGTTTGAAATAACATGCCTTAGTTTCCAGTTGTTTTCGTAGCGCTTTCTAATTTATTCAACCTGTTATCTCTAGTTTTGGAACGAACAGCTTCTCTGTAAGGTAAATTTGAACCAGTTTTAAGTGAATCAAAATAAAGAAGTGATGTTAAATCAAAATGCTGCCAAACATAAAAGAAGTGATACGCATGGTACGTTGATTGTTGACAGTAATAAGTGATTTGATTTTTTTGTAAAATCAACAAAATACACCGAGTATACGAATCGGCTGTCCCTGTTTTTTATTGTATACAATATTTAAAATTGAAATTTGTATATCCTTTTAAGACTCGTCCAGAGGTAATGAATTTCGCAACCTTTCATTGCAGCCATTGCACAGCCTTTCACATATCCTTTTCGGAATGGAACTCCATCTCAAAAACGCTTACTATCTCTACAGCACGTGTTCGAATTCCACTGATGTTGTCTAAGTGATTTTTTTAGTGATTGCTTGAGCGATCACACGCCAATAAAATTTAGCGGTTCCATTATCAAGACCCATTGCTATAATCATATCAATTAATCACTAAAGACAAACAACATTAGTGGGATTCGAACACGCGCTATAGAGATAGTAGCGTTTTTGAGATGGATTCGTTCCGAAAAGGATATAGGAGCTGCAAAATGTCTGATTATTATAATTTCTTATTTTATCTAAGATTTAATGCAGGTCAAGCCGGCCAAGCCCTGGATGCCAGGCCTGGCCCTCTACTTCTTTTTCATAGTAAAATGTATAAATGTGAGGTTGTGAATTTTAACTGTATAAAAATTAAACTTCTAGAATTCAAATAAACTTCAGAAAAAATGGTCAGATATAAAACCTCCATGAGTAAAAGCTTAAAATATTTAAATTTTTGTCATGATAATTTCATAAATGATATTATCTAAGAAAAATCTGGATTTGGAAATTTAATATTGCCAGGCAAATTTGTATTCAAATTAATGAAATAATTTTTATATCGTTATGATTGTTTCAATCCTAATTATCTAATTGAAAAAAAGGGGACTTTTATCATCTAGAACTCTTGGTATGTTCTTTTTAAGTTCAAAATCCTAAATTTATACATTTTACTCTGTATACGTTTCACTACATGTAGAATAAGTTTATAAACTGTATAATAACTTTTTTCCTATCCAATTCGAAGCAAACGATAAGACTCGCGAGTTGCAAGATTAAGAAGTTTTGAACCTGAAGCTAGAACCTTGTAATTCGTGAAAAATTGAAATCCGAAATTTGAAAAAAAAAAATTCTTAGACGAATAACCGTCTAGCAGTTTTTCTCGTGTGAAAAAACGTTTTCAAAAAATATAGTGTTGAATGTATTTTTAGGTTTTTTCAGCTCAATCAATTCGAATTTGGATGTCAAAAGGCAGTCAATCGGGGTCCTTGATCCTTATCTTGCAGAAAATGTATACATTGAAGTTCAAGTCAATTCCCTAGAATTTCGCACGTCTAATAATCTACAAAATAAAGAAAGAGTGAAATTGAACATTCCGGCCATCCTAAAAATTTGAAATATTGCTGCGTAAAATAAAAATTAAATTTGGGTCAAAAAATAGATCGCAGACCCTTAGAGGTCATATCTTGAATTTTATAATGAATGATATAAACAACGCGGTAAACTAGTACCCAATAAAAATCCTGGATTGAAGAATAGGCCGATTTCATTGGTCATAAATGGTAGGGAAGGACAAATATAATGCTCAGATTCCGCATTTTTCAAATATTTAGGATATATCCTCTGAGGGTTGTAATCCATATCTTGATAAAGGCGGATTGACGTTTTAAACACCTCAAATTCGAATTATTTATTTTTTCTGCCTTCAGTTTCTTACTGAGAATCAATCGGTTCATCAATTTTGGGTCAAAAATAATCTGACTGGCTAGAACTCGATCATTGAAACATGTAATCAGATCTTCACTCTTTAAAAGCTATTGTGTGTGATCAACAACATTCCATCGTATTCAATACAGTATCTGATCAATCCAACGTCAAAATGTGTGGATTTTTTGGACGTCTTAGCAATTCACTAATAATGAGATCAGCTAGCATGATTTTCAGTGCATCCAAAAATCAACAAATTGATATCATAGTTCGTGGTAAAGAATTATATGATATTGAATACAGGAACCGGTTTTATTATTAACAAAAGCAACATTTGCTGAAATTTAAGGTTAGTTTCTTGACCAAAAACTTTATGACGAAATTATTTTAATTAAAAAAAAATTCTGGTTTCAATAAAAGTTTAACGAAGCCGATAATTCAAATTCAATCTGAATATTTTTCAAATAACCACCATTCTGAAAATTCGAAAGTTGCCCAAATTATGTAGGATTACAGTATTAAAATTTTTGATCGAGAAAAACAAGAGAAGGGTCTCGAGATTTATTGCAGGAGTAGCCCATAAGCGCGCTTTTAATAAATAGATCGATCATGTTTCGGTTCCCTTAATAATGAAATTTTCAATCAAAATTGTTTAAAACAATTTGTTTCACCGGTTCAAAAATAACCTACTAAAATTTATCTCAATGCCAGAAAAATTTGAAAACACCGAGCTTCTCATGATTAAAAACAATATCTTCAAGGAATTAAGTCATTGAAATCAAAAATAGACTCATTTCCAAATCAAATGCAAATTCCGACGATTTACCCAGCGATCCCCTCTGCATTTATCCGAGATTATTACGGGCACCTCGAAATATTATCCGAATGCTATCAAGTAAAGGGTCATAAAGACATAAAAATTTAGAAAATCTAAAATTCTGGACAAATTTATTTAGTATCGGGTTTATTTTTAGTAACTATCTAGTTCTGAAATTCTGAAGAATCTAGTTCTGAAATTAAAATTTTTTCTTTGATTTTTATTAAAATTCCTAAGAATAATTTATTTAGTAGCAAACTGTTATTGCCGAGTCAAGAGATTATAAGTCGAAATGTTAATTGTTTAACATTTTCATTATTAATCTTAAATTGAGTGTATTATTTCATTATATTTTATGTGAAATGTCGATTTTGGAATTTGCACATTATTTCTACGGTATTTTTGGACACAATTCCAACGTTATCGTGTTCATTCATTTCCAACCATTAAAATAATTAAGAAAATTTCGTACATAAGTCTCCACAAAATTTGAAAAGGGAAATCTAGGACTTCATTTGTCTTAAAATTTTATAATAGAAGAAAACTGATCGACTTTGATTGACTTGTTTAATTTCAAATTTTCAATCAGATTTGAAATTATAAATTAATTGCTCAAATATTCTGACATTAAAAATAAATTTCGAGAAAATTTATGAAAACAAATGCTAATTTTTCATGACATCACCGATTTCATCACCTTCAAAGTGAATGAAACCGCGACATTGTCAAATAAAATGGAATTATGACATAAATTGTCCGCCAACGGTAACTGCATTTAAATGTCGGTCAAAATTGCCTATTGAGATTAAACACAATAGTATTGTTATTGTGGGCATGCTTATCGGCCCCTAAATATTATTTTTTATTAATCATTTAAATTAAAAAAGATGAAATTCTTACGAAAGTTATTTTAAATTATTTATGTCGAATTTACTTCAATTTAAAATAATGTGATAATTTGTTATAATCTAAACATTATTTAAATAAGTTAACAAGTTTTTTCTAAATTACAAAACTTGTATTTTTATGTCAAATTGAATTTCTTGTTTGACCAGTAATTTCGGTAGAAATTGTCTTCTAAACAATATGTTATTCTCACCCTATTGAAGCGATTTTATCAAAACTCCTTGGGAAGTGAGTGGTCCCAACAAATTGGATTGCTCTTGGACAATATCAGCTGGTTCAGAAGATAATAGAATTGGTTATCTTGTACTTTTAGTGGTTTATACAATCGAAGAAAATAAGGATATCCTTTGTGAACCAACAAAAGCAAAGTATTTAAATGTCTCATTTTGAAAATAATAAAACAAAATAAGACCAGAAAAATTGAAAAACTTGATTGCACCGTCAATAAGGTATACAAAGAAGATAGGAAAAATGCATCAACTCACTAGCGCTTAACGTGCTCATTATTTAAAAATGGTTCTTATATCGTCTAAATTTACTTCTCTAAATCATATGTTATTTTTTCGATTCAACGAAAATACCGTATGTAAATTTAAAATTTTCAAAAAATGAATTCGTCTTAATAGATTGATTTTATATTTGAGGGGGTTGTATAGGCAGTCCATATCTATTGTACTGGAAGTGCTGTCAACTTAATTTCACGATTTCTGATCTCAATGTGGCCTGTTTAGTAATATGAATTTTAAAAATTGTGAGAAAAAATTCAAAATTTTCCAAAAAAATATCGAATTTTTTTAAGTGTCTAAAATGAGAAACCAAATGTTTTTGCCTGCCGCGAGAACGGTAAATACTTTGCCAAGTTGTAAATCCCGTTTCATAAACCATGCATAGTGCGAATCTGAATTTACTGGGCGAAATCGAACGACACCTGACCCCAAAAAATAATTTTCAAATGTCCTCCGGAGTTAAAACTGACATGAAAATTCGGGCGAGTAAAATTACTCCACCAGCTCGAAATATGTTCTGTATGCATCAAAGTGAATCATAAATACACGCAAAAAACATACGCACTTTAGTGGCAAAAATGCCAAAAAACGACACCTTTCGTATTTTGAAGCCACTCTTAGGGAAAAATAAGAAAATACAACACTATAATTTTTTAGTTATAAAAAATATATATATCTGTAGAAAAATCAAAATCTTTTAAAATAAGGCTAGAAAAATACGGACTTCAAAAAAAATTTTACTCGCGGTCAACCAATTACGTGTCGAACATCTTAAAAAAGTTAGAAGTAAATGGTCCAGAGGATTACGAAACTACTATCCGAGGAGTTTTAAGATGTAGAAGGAAAAAAAGGATGAGCCTTCGCACGAAGCTTCCAACATCCTTAAGGGTGTGGGCAGAGACAAAATGAACGTGTTCCGAATTTTGCGTTCCGTTCCGCGTCTTTCGTTCCCGGGCACGTCCGCATTCCAAACGTCAGTTTGTTAACATATTTATATAGTCATTTATTGATTATTTTCGAAAATATGAAAAAGAAATTAAACTGATAGATTAGAGGTGCCGCATGGGGACATTTTTGGGAAGCTAAAATTGAAAAAATAGATGCCATTTTGAGGAAATTGTACCGGAAGATTTTTTTTTCGTATTATCATGAAAAATTGAAACATTTTGGCGAGTCGATTGGTCGAAAAGAAACTGCCTGAAGTAGTTTGACCCCGGAATGAATGCAAAGTAAAATACATAGAAAACATACTGGATTTTTCTAAAAGTTGAAATGGCATAGGTAGTGAAAATGGCAAAAATCTTCATTTCTCACAAAATCATTTTTGTAACAATCTACGAACACAAACTAGGAATTTTTTGAGCACCACAGCAACCAAGTAGAGTCAGAAGTCAGAACAACTGATTGACTTCAAAGTCTTTATCTCGGAAACGCTAAAGGAAATGATGAAGAATTGTAACAGAAAAACGGTTCTACTAGTCGACAGTTTATCGAAATATACTAAATTTTATCGTGACCATGTTCTAGAATTAGAAAAACCGAATTTTATGAATTTAGAAATTTAGCTTCAATTTCTCAAAAAGAACTCGCGATTGTTCAAATGAGGCATATTTGCGAAACATGTAGTCTCAATTTCAGGGAAATTTGTTGTTGAGCATGCCCTATTTATAGAAACATGTAGAATTAGTTCAGTCCGGAAGCAATTTTCAATGCTTAATAAAAAAATTTCATCGTAATTGAGTGAAAGTCCCAGTAATGAAACCAGGGCTACGAAAAAAAAATTTGCTTACGTCAGTGAAATTTTGATCTATATCTAGAACAAGTGAACGTGAACATTTCAACTAAACAGATTTTCCCTCAAAAACGACTCGATCGATTTTTATTTGAATATAATTCTAGACACAGTGTCTTCTCAATTACAAGTGGAAAGCCTTCTTAATCAGCTCCTATTAATAGAAAATTGCATTGGTTCAGTCCGAAGTTCCATTTGGTGTTCTAGAAATTTATTCATCCGATGGTACCGAAAGTACCCTCAGATGAAGCTACTGCAAAACTGACTTAACCAAGGTCACCCACTTAGCTTTTAACTGAAATTTACAATAAAATGAGTTTATGTAGTTTTCTCAAAAATACTTAGAAAAAATCTGAAAAAACTCGAAAATTTTTGAAAAAATCTCCGAAACTTTTCATGAAAAAGCAAAAGCATTTGGCCTCTTGAGCTATTTGTGCAGATATAATGTCCCTACACCTGAATTAAAAAACCGTTGAGTACCCCTTAAGTTTTACTTTCGAGAATATTGTTTAAGGGGTAAATCCAAAACATATTTATTCGAATCATCTCGAAATTGTTAAAATAATTTAAAAAATATAGAAATATATAGAAATTAAATTCTAGAATGAAAAGTAAAAGAAAACATGAACGCCGGATCCCGAAGGAACGGGGGCGGCGTTCCGTTCCAATTTGATACTGCGGGTGTGGTGTCGCAGATTGTGACAGTTACGGAACTATTGTTGGATTACTAGCGAAGCGATATCCAAAAACTTGCATCTGAAGAACAATCGCACGGGATGTAATAACAGACACTGATAGCATCCACCTGTGCTACACCTACGCTAGAAAAAACAAAAAATTCTTGATCAATTATGATAAATTGATACAGTGCGCTAATTGGTTTCTTTTGACGCTATCGCAGTTAGAAAATTGCAACCAAAATCTAAAGTGTTGTGATTAAGGAAAAAAAAATTTGAAAGCATTTTGTGCAAATTTTTGGTTCCTAAATTGTCAAAAATTCAAAATAAAAATGAAGCATTGATAAGCCCCAAGAGACGCCAAATCAACATTCGGAAAAAAAACCTCATAGTTTGTCAACAAGGCCGATTCATACAGTATAATACAAAACTGTATCTCCTCCAACGGTGAGAAAGCTTGCCTTGACCTCCCAAATGACGCAACAAAAATTTACTATTTGTTTTTCGGTTTTCCCCGCCAGAAGCTAAATCCGAATTAATGACCATCAAGCATTAGTAGGCTTTTGGACCGCAAAAAATAAAATGAAAAGTAAACTGACGGAAAAAGCGTAAAGCATTTTAGGAACTGGAAAAAGCAGTACGGCCCGCAGTGGGATGTTTCAATACTGTGAAATCACAATTCACCAGAAGATTTGCTTTCNTTTCCAAAGTGACCACAGGAGCCGCTAGAGAGCAAAATGAGAACAATATAAAACTTGCATTTTTTAAGACTGAATTAATATCTGTTTGATCGAAATTGAGTTTCATACTCATCAAAAGTACACACATTTGTTGGACGGTAAAAATCCTCACACAAGAATATCAAAAATATATCTCGGTTGCATCTATTAGTGTTTTGAAGAAAAATTTATAATTATGCACTATTAATAAAGTAACGAATGGAGAATCATTTTTTAACAAAATGTGAAAAATCCTGCCCAGTATACACGAGATAAACCCGTGCAAAACTTCTTTGTCAGGAAAAAATATAAGGTTGGGTTGAGAAGATTAGGGTTCCGTTGTTTTTTTTATTAATATTTGATGAAAAATGAGCCCCAAATCGGCCGAAAGCCGATAAAAGGGGATTTCATTCTTTTTATTTATATTTGTTGAAAAATGAGCCCCAAATCGGGAGATAAAAGGGGATTTTGTTCTTTTTATTTATATTTGTTGAAAAATGAGTCTCAAATCGGCCGAAGGCCGATAAAAGGAGATCTTATGTTTTTTATTTATATTTGATGAAAATGGGCCCCAATCGGCCGAAGGCCGATAAAAGAAGATTTTGTTGTTTTTATTTATATTTGTTGAATAATGAGCACCAAATCGGCCGAAGGCCGATAAAAGGGGGTCTTATGTTTTTTATTTATATTTGTTAAAAAATGAGCCCCAAATCGGCCGGTAAAAGAGGATTTTGTTCTTTTTATTTATTTTTGTTGAATAATGAGCACCAAATCGGCCGAAAGCCGATAAAAGGGGGTCTTATGTTTTTTATTTATATTTAATGAAAAATGAGCTCCCAATCGGCCGAAAGCCGATAAAAGGTGATTTTATTCTTTTTATTAATATTTCTTGAAGAATGAGCCCCAAATCGGCCGATAAAAGAGGATTTTATGTTTTTTATTTATATTTGTCGAAAAATGAGCTCCAAATCGGCCGATAAAAGAGGATTTTGTTGTTTTATTTATATCTGTCAAAAATATGAGCACCAAATCGGCCGAAGGCCGATAAAAAGGGCTTATTTTTTTTATTTATATTTGATGAAAAATAAGCCCCCAATCGGCCGAAGGCCGATAAAAGGTGATTTTATTCTTCTTATTAATATTTGTTGAAAAATGAGCCCCAAATCGGCAGATAAAAGGGGATTTTGTTGTTTTCATTTATATTTGTTGAAAAATGAGCACCGAATCGGCCGAAGGCCGATAAAAGGGGATTTTATATTTTTTATTTATATTTGTTGAACAATGAGCACCGAATCGGCCGAAGGCCGATAAAAGGGGATTTTATGTTTTTTATTTATATTTGTTGAAAAATGAGCACCAAATCGGCTGATAAAAGGGGATTTTGTTGTTTTCATTTATATGTGTTGTTAAATGAGCACCAAATCGGCCGATAACCGATAAAAGGGGATTTTGTTGTTTTCATTTATATTTGTTGAAAAATGAGTCCGAAATCGGCCGATAACCGATAAAAGGGGATTTTATGTTTTTAATTTATATTTGTTGAAAAATGAGCCTCAAATCTGCCGATAAAAGGGGATTTTATGTTTTTAATTTATATTTGTTGAAAAATAAGCCTCAAATCAGCCGAAGGTCGATAAAAAGGGATTTTTTGTTTATTATTTAATTTTGTTGAGAAATGAGCCCCAAATTGGCCGAAGGCCGATAAAAGGGGATTTTACGTTTTTTATTTAAGAAAAATTTACAAATTTTTAAAAAAATTTTGATTTTGAAATAAAAAGTTTAACATTTAAGTTCAATTTTGAAAGAAATTTGCCAATTTGATAGGAAGTTTTCAGATTTGTAGGAAATTATTTAATTTTGCAAGGAAATTGACAAATTTTATAGTAAATTTGATAATTTTTGTCCAAAATTTAAACCCCTTGTTTAAAAAACTATACTTGAATATTTTTTACCAAATTCGAAAACTTTCTTCGAATTCAAATATTTTCGCAAAAAAATAAATTTCTTTATTATTTTCAGTTTTTTTGAAGATTTCATTGTTTGAAATTAGACAATTTTCTCACAAATTTTGACAATTTTTTCTAAAATTTTGCACTGATCTCAAAAATTTGACAATTTTCTCATAACCGTGACAATTTTCCCAAAAATTTGACATGTTATTTTAAATTCGACAATTTTTGGCCGATTTGAGACTTATTTTTCAAGAAAATTGATTAAAAAATATAATATCACCATCAATGCGGCCGATTTTGGGCTTATTTTTTAACAAATTTAAATAAAAAGACAAAATCCCCTAAGTAGTTAGTAGGCGGTGACTTGAAATCTCCCAACATTACGATTCGTAATTTAAACGAATCGTTATTCGAAATGAAATCGTAAAGAATAAAAATCGTAATTTTATTTTACGAAAATTTACCCCCATGTCTGTAACTTTAGCTTCGTAACTTTTCAAATGTATCCTTAGCTTCGTTACTTTTCAGAATGTATCCCTAGCGCCATAAGTTTGAGCTTATCCCTAGCGCCTCTTTTTTTAAATCAATAACTCTTCTTTTTCTAAATCACTAATTATTCTTTTTCAAATGAAAGCGAAAAAAATTGCGAAGCAATTTTGTTTTATTTCGTAAATTTCAAGCCGTCCATTTTCAAATCTCTATAAAATTGAAATAAAAAATTGCGAAGCAATTGTTCGTCACAAATGTCATCGAGAAGAAAATCCACTCTTATATAAAACTTTTAGGTTTAAATAAAATATAATATCAATTATTACAGCCAATGGTTATCTTAAACAATGATAAATCACTTTAGAATTTGTTAAACGCAATAATATGTTATCGGGGAAGTAATTTAAAAATCGGAGGGAAACCGCTCAAAGCTAAATCTAAGCAATTGAGAATAAAACTGATATCAAAAAGATTTAAATCATAGCTCACTGCTGCCGACTTTATTTATCACTTTTTTGCCTTTTTTATTCCTATTTAAATCATAGCTCACTGCTGCCGACTTTATTTATCCCTTTTTTTGCCTTTTTTATCCCTATTTTTCAGCTTTTTTTTGAAGCACTCTAACTCCATCTTTAAGGGGGTGGTCTAGGCTCATCTTGAAATATTAAAAAAGTATATTTGCGGTGCGATAAATTGACAAATATCATTTTCATACATTTATTATCCAATTACAGTGAAGGGTTAACAGGGCTTAGTTATATTGATAAACAAATCATTTAATTTGTAGTCAGTGGAAATATGAAGATAAATTTTTCAAAGTTATTGTGAACAGACATATTTTTAATAAAGTAAATACAAAATTTACCACATATCGATGATAATTCTTGTAATCTGCGAGTTTTATGAAGAGTTTTATGATAACTTATTCGGTATAAAAAATTGATTAGTTTAGCAGGAAATATATCCGTTGGTAGTAATGTTCTTAGAGAGTCACAAACAAAAATAGCATTGTGTTACATGGCCAGAGATATCCAATGAGTACCTGTATTACGCCTCTCGTCAAGGTTAACTACCATAAATGACGGATAGCTATTAATTTTAAGATGTTCGACTTCGTTTATTGCAAAGCTTTCTAAATAATTTTTCACGCTTTTTAGTTTTTGATTTATTTCGTCTTCGTACATCTTTCCTGAATTTTCTTACCCCTGTTCCAAATAAAGGTTTCTTGTGTTTTTTAAGTTTACTGACTCCGGGCTTATGCTTTCTCATTTTGAATGAGGATATTTAGAATGATACCAATTATATATACTTTTTTCAGTGGCGGTCGCCATCTTGTGGCCGTAATTGAAGGCAAATTGTGATTTTTTGCGGGTTTTGCCTGCCATCTGTAGTTTTTGCCAAATAAAGTGGGCCATATTGATCACTTATTCTAATTGTCAACTTTTTATCCGTTGAATCGATAGGAAAAAATAATATTGTTTCAAATTCATGAGTCGTATATACATCTGGTGTCTCATGATTCGGAAATTGATAAGGGGTACAAATTCGCCGTAACAATCGTTTGATATTCAGCACAGTTGAATCTACTTGATCACAAGAAATTTCCAAATCTCTATAAAATTGATCGACTTTATTCCGACCAGTATATGGAAAGGTGATAGAAACCAAACCAATGTCACATATACAAGCATTTTTTAAAGGTATATTTATAACACCATCAATAGGTGTTGCACTATGGATAATGTTTTTCATGGTCGAGCTACCAAATTCAAATTATAAAAGTATTTACTTTTTGGATATAATTAACCAGTATGATCTTTAATTTTGTACCAACAAACTCCACCTTTTTGTAAATTAGTTTGAATCGTATAAATTTCTTCTGACCAGTTTTTAGTATAACCTTTACTAAATATTTCTTTATTAAGAGCAACTCTGACTTTGTCTCCCTCCTTCAGCTTGCATTTAACTCTGTCGTGAATTTCAGGATACATCACCTTAAATACTTTTTTCCGATTCTTCTACGTGACTTCATTTGGTTTACGTTTGATGATTCCATGAAACGTATTGTTATATTGTTTTTGAACTTGAACTATAATATCTACCTATCTTTTTGAGTTCTTCTCTGTGAAATAGTTCCAAATAAGGCTTTTAATAGTTCGAATTGCTCTTTCTGCGGCACCTGCTTTTGTAGAAGTTTTAATTAAATAAGAGTGTATATTGTACTGCGAGAACAACATGCTCACATGTTTGTTATAAAATTCTAGACCTTCATCAAAGATAACAATCTGTGGAGGCCAACTCATATCAATAATAACAGATTTTATTGCTTCAGAAGTTCAATTTCCTGTCTTTGTCTTGAGTTTTCGTAGCCAAATTTTTTTCGAGAATCTATCAATGACCAATTAAATATAGTTGTAGCCATAATTGCTTCCAGGTATGTTCCGAAGCTCGATAAGATACATCTGGATAATTTGTGATGGATAATGAGTAATAATTCGTCTACGTTTGAATTTTTTCTTCTGGGTTTATGAATAGAGTGCGTATGATTAGATTTTAGATACCGTTGAATTTTTTTTGTAAACGACCCTGGTTGAGCAAGATCTTGATAAACCTGATTAAAAGCATCTTGATTATTCAGATTCTGTTTCGGAACTTGTTGATGATTCGGGAGATGGGGATCGTTTACGCTTTTTTTTCTCTTCACTTCCAGATTTGGAAGTTTTAATTTTGGTTTAGACCTTGTAATCATTTTTGATTGCTTTAATTTTTTCCTTATCAGCCTCGATAATTTTTAAATATTTGTTAAAATCTTCTTTTGGTATGGCTACATATTCCATTTTGTAATAAACAAAGAAATTTTCTGAAAAGATGTCTCCTCTTATACTTCCAAAATCGTTCTGATGCTTTGGGTGAATATCAATGAATATATATTGATATCTTTCCGCCAAGGCATTGTTTAATAATGTTTTTGAGATCAAATTACCAAGTTCAAGCTCTCTTAGTAAGCTCCGATTTGAAACCGACGACCGAGTTTTAAACAAAACGATTCCGGTACAGTTTAATCGTATATTACGAAACTCTTTTCCACGTTGAAAAATGTTTTGAACGATCAGAAAAATCGAAATGTTCTTCTTTCGCGCAATAACAGAAAATAATTTGGCAATATTCTCGCATTTTCCTACTTCGGTCATCATATCATCTAAAATAAGCAAGGATCCACTTTTCAAAGAGGACAAATATTTAAGGTCTGGCATTCCATGAAAATAGTTGACAGGAAAATCAAATTCTGTTGGTATTTCGTCCAAGTAATCTGGATAACAGTAAACAATTTCATCTATTTGTTCCCTGTAGAATTCTTTGTTGACCACTTTTTTCACAAATTCTGTTTTTCCAACACCTGAACCACCAGAAACAATTATGCGAAAGGGTGTTTCTAATAAATT
>SCLH01001444.1:145254-159024 GCA_004367855.1 Oikopleura vanhoeffeni
TGAAAAGTCAAGATCGGATCGGTTCGGATCTGCTCGGAAGCAAATCTCAAAATTTGAAGATCGGATCGGTTCGGTTCGGACCCGATTTGAAAACAACGTGATCGGATCGGTTCGGAAAAAAACCCGATCTGATCGGTTCGTCGGACCTGCTCGGTATTTCCGAGCAGATATTTTAGCTCGGACGCCCATCCCTGACTCAAGGTCCTTGAGTCAAGGAGTGGGAAAGACTAAAACTCTTAAAACCTTAACTCTTTGAACTGCAAGTAAATTTATTTCGAGTGAGGTCGAAGCTGAGTCAGCAGCTGACAAGCACACTGACTAGTTTTGACTGGGATTTTTAGTACCTAACTAGTGAGTGGGCTCAGCTAAGCTAGCCGTCAGCTTAGCTTATCCGACTCACTGGTGAGGTACTAAAAAACCAAGTAAAACTGGTACTCAAAAATTGCTTCAAACTCGGTCAATTTTACTTCGAATTTGATCGCAAAAATATTCTCTGATGAGTATAGATTCTTTACTATAGAATACTGATCATTATACTCTGATGTATTGAAATAATTTTTCACGCTTGATTTTTACAGAAAATATGTTAGTTGTTTTCCAGGAGCTTGAAAGTGTATTTGCAAAAGCTTAAAAATAGCATGAACATCTGATTCAAAAAATGAACCATTCTTGCTAATTGAATCTCAAGCTGATTCAGATTATTTACCTGTTTATTAAAAGTTGACCTAAGCATTCAAATTCGTTGATTTTTACTGTTCCTAATTAAAAAAAAATATCAAATTTTATACAGTGATATTGTAAATTTTTTTAACTAAGTGGCGCCTAGAAATCAGAGTTTCTGCACAATTGTCTTTGATCGAATTGATTTATTAATTGCGATAAGGCTACCTATCTCATTTATTGTTAATGTGATGTGTGATAATGTGTGATAAGTGTGTAATGGCCCATTACTAATGGGATAGATAATTATTGGTGTGTAATGGTTAAAGAGTAGACCAGGCCAGATAAAGTCTCTTTTCTTTGATAAACAATTGAGTGGGGAAAAAATAACAAGATTTAGCTTCCTCAAACCAATCAATATATATCTTATATTATGGTACTATTACGGTACTTGCTGGGCCTATTTAGCCAGTTTTTAAGCCAACGACTTATCTGATCAAGTTCTTAGATAGCGCAAACGGAGCACAATTATATAGTTAATAATAAAATGAAATGGTCTGAATCAGACCTTTTTTCTGAGATTACTGAAATTGTTTAATTATCAGTTTTTTGTTTAAATACTTGAAACAATGGTCTGATTCAGACGGTCTGAAACAGACCGTTTTTTAAAGTTATATTTCTCTGAATATTTGTGCTCAGTTTGAGCCATCTGAAAACTCAATCGGATAATTAAATCGAAATAAATATAGCTAAAAATCTATTTGTTTTCAACCAGGTAAAGCGTTTCCTTCGAATATAAATTCACCCAAAATTTCACATCCGTCCAAAATATTGCTGGCCAGCCTATTGACAATTGGTTGGATCATCCGAATGATTATTTTGATGTCATTTTTATTTCAAACAGATTTAATAAGATGATGGACCTCACTTTAGATTTATTTAATGGTGAGTCAGGAGATGAGTCAGGAGTTTGTCAATTACGCCACGGTTCTGATTTTCTGGCAATTAAAGGAACCTGGTAAATTTAAGACTTAAGGAGATTGTAGGGTCTTCATCTTATCTCATGGTCGGTAATTTCAAAAAATGTGATTTTAGTAAACAATATACAAAAATACAAATAAAGAATTTAGAAATCATTTGAAAAATTGTCTACGACTCACGGAAAGGCAAAATCAAAAGTTCCTAATTTTTATAAGTTAAGCTCAGCAGCGCCACTAGTTACAATTAACATAAAGAAATAAATTCACAGCAATCTAGCCAAGCGTTTGAATATCACTATATCCAAATTCTGAATATTTCCTATGTATACCTAGACCGCTATTTTTTCTTCACAAAAATTTAGCTGAGCATATTTTATATTTCTTCGTGAAATGTTTTTTCTCAAAACTTAGAACTGAATACAAGTTATAAGCAGAAAAAGTTGATTGGTTAAGCTCGGATGGTTAAAGCATCTAATAATGTCACGTTTAAGTAATTAATCGCTCAAAGTTCTAAGATTCCACGATATATGTACTGAAATGTTTCTATTGTGGATGAATTAAAAGTTGGAGGTGTTTCCAAATGTCAAATATTTGATTAAAAGACCCTACAATCTCTTTAATTTGGATTCCAATGAAGCTTTTTAGCTGTAGTTTTTTTGTCATATTTATTTTCCCGGTGAAGAATTTGATCAAAATGTCACTAATAAAGAGGATGCATTTGCATTGGTGAAAAATGCTCATAACACTTTAGTCTTGGGGTTTAATATCGGCTTAAGATTAATTGTAGCAGGAATATATATCCTTTAACCAACAGAAGCGCGTCTTAACAACCAAAATAAGAACAAAATTCGAAATTTTTGCGTTTTCTCCATTTTTTCCTAAGTATTTTTACCAAAATTATATTAAAAAATAACGTTTGTGTCAATTTGACAATTAAATCTTCAAAATCTCTCCAGTGTTACCCTGGCTTTCTTTTGAGAATACTTGCGAAAAAATCGGAGTACATTTTTAACACGTGAGCTTGAAAATTTCTTAGTTAAGTGTGAGGTCGAAATTTAACAAATACGCTCCTATGTAGCTTCTGTTTTTTCAGAGCTAGTTTTTGCAAAATTTTGAAATTAACCTAAGAGGAGATCGATTTTCCGACGAATAAAGTCCAAAACCGGTAGTTTTTTGCATATTCTTGAATTAATATAGCACTTATCGACAAAAGCGCTCCTACGTATAAAGTTTGGAATACTAATTATACAGCTTATGTTCAAATTTGAGTTAAATTTAAAATAAAACCTGGGAGTAGATAGATTTTCCGTTTTTGTTGAGGTTTTTTGTGCCGCTTATGTGCGGAGGAGTGTATGTATACAAAAAAACTATGGCATATTTTTTTCCAAAGTTGAAGGCTAGGTTTACAAAGTAGCTTATCCGAATATTATCCTTGAAGCTTTGTTTGGCTATTGATTCATAGGAAATATATGTTAAATTAGAAACCACCATACTCTTAAATCACCCAAATAAAATTGGTCGGAATCGGAGCATGCTGCATGTCAAAATAGTTCAAAAAATAGTCAAATTCGGACCAAATTTTTTTCGATCATTTTTTGACAATTATTGCTGTGAAAAAGGTACTCCATAACATAATTCCACCTTATTTCCATCCCGATTATGAATAAATTTAAAAACGTCTTTTCGGGAGGTAGATGATGTTAAGTGCTGTTGATCAGAATGCGATTTAAATTTGATAATATTTTACACAAAACACAATTTAAAACTGAGATTATTTTAATATATCTTGTTAGTTTAACTCTTCATGGTTCGATTAGGGTAATTTTTTTCCTGACTTAACCCAATTGGGTTTCTACAAGGAAAATTTGACAAGATAGAGAACGTTTTTACGTAAAGCATTAAGGAAAAATGAAAAAAAGGAATTTGTTTTTGCTTCCAAGAACAAAAAGCGACATACAAGTTTTTTTGGTTTCTAATAAAAAATATTCAGAATAAAAAATCAGCCAGCCAAAGCTCTTGGGGTAGTTTTAAAATATGCCAAATTGTCTTATTTTAGTTATTTGAACACATCTTAAGATACGTAACCATTATGAGAACAATTTTTCGAAACGGGCGAGTCAAAGAAAAGTCATGGAAACAGGCATAAATTCCAAAATTATTTTTCTTGTTATTTGGTTTCATGTGTGCTCTCAACCTAAATATAACGGACAGACTCGCTGAATTGATAAATGCGAAAAACGTACTGATCACCACCCTTAAAGTTATTTCAAATTTCATATTTAAAATTATGTGAATTAATTCACTTTTAATTAAATAACTTTGAAATTATTCGGCCATCTTTGGTTATACAAAAAACCTCATGAAAGACTGTATGGACTATTATATTTGCGAAGATTACATGTCTTTCACAACCTCAAAATCAATTGCAATTTTTCTCCACATTCGGAATAAAGCAAAGTATGAAAAAACTGTTGGAAATATACCGATGAAACTAATAATGGGACAAAATAAACCTGATTTTTGTAAAAAAATAGACAAAGATTTTGAACAAGCAATAATGAAACATTCACGTGATGAACAATGTCTCACGATAAAAGCACCAACAGCTCATTATATCCGACTAGAATATCAATCGGTCACATTGTCAGGAAAATGTTAAAATCAATTAAAATATTTTGAGTGATCTTGAGCTTCAACAAATGTGAAATTAAAATATTTTTTCGAGCCACCGAAAAACCCTTCGAGGCTTCTAACTCTAAAATCCCTTCCTGGGGACTTTCTATGGCTTTTGCAAGGAATTTTTTGAGTGCGTGAAATGTTATAAATAAAGTGTATTTAATACACGTTCAATAAATTGGTGGAAAATGCTGATCGAAAATCACTTTTATAGTACAATCTTCAAAATATTGTCATACATTATTCAAGGTTTAATATTTTTTTCAAGTTTGCAAAATGTTTTCAAGGTTGCAAAAAAAATTTATTTTTCTAACCTGGGTAAACTATACAGTAAAAAAGGTTCCGTCAAGAGACCAAAGCCTAAGACTATGGCCATAAGAAAAAATTTTGAGACACTTAGTGGTCACAATTTGAGTATTGAAGAACAGCTTTTTGGCGTCAGAAAAACGTTAACTTTATATCACAAAATTTTTTTAGAAAATTTTTATTTTTCGAATTTTAATGAAAAAATTTTGGTCATTTTGAAAGAATTTCGACGAAAAATGCGTAGTCGGAACCGCTTAAAATAAAAATTGATATTGATGGGCCATGTTTTGTCTTACTTTTTTTTCGTAACCTTCGTCAAATTTTACGGGCTATCTTATGGGCAAGTTTTACGTTTGCGATAAAATGCGATGCGACTTTTTGCGTTTTTTTACCGCAATTTTCAATTTAAAACGCCATTTTGGGCGGGAAAATTCTTCCGAAATTTTTTTTTTAAATTCTGTATTAGTCACCTTTTTTCATATGCTGATGTAATTGTTGGTTTAAAAGTCGATTTTACTCCTGGATATGACCCTAACTATAGCCCATAGTAATTATTTTTTATTTTACTGTTATGCATGCAGCATGCACTCATAAATTTTATGGAAATTGACTTATCTCACATTTGTATTTTATTAAATTTTCAAAAGTGCGACCGTTTTCGTTAATGCATCATCGAGCAAAATTTAACATAATAAGTTTTTTATTAGAAAATATATATCGAAAATTATCTCTATTGTGCCAATGAAATCGCGGGATTCTTGAATTAAGTCGACAATCGAGTATTGTGATTGGACACTGGCTCATAGTAATGACGCGTGCTGAGAAAGACTCAATAGGAATAATTTTCGATATAAAGTCAAGTTCAGCAATAATCTAGAATTTTTTAAAAATGTAATTTTTTGAGACACTGGGCATATTTCATAATAAAGAAATTTAAAAGCTCGAATTTCATTTGTATTTTATGTCTTGTTCCGAAATAATTTTTCCGGAAGTGAAACACAGGCGTGAAAACCTAATTAAGTCATTTTATTTTTGGAACCGATTCGGTTCAACCGAATCAACATCCTTTATGATGTGTTTGTAAGAAACGATTCTACGATCCCATTTTATCTCTTTGTGGATGGTTTTAGGTATGCTTGAGGTACTATAGTGGCTCTGTGCTCACAAGGGTCAAAAGTGTGATAATATCATGTCCTGATCGTATTACATTATGTTTTCTGATTGCAATCGGCCAGGAACCGTTTGATACTTGAATCTCTTGCACAGTTTTTTGTTCATCTTATTTGATAGTACCTCACAAAAAAAATTTCGGACATACCAAAAGTGGTAAAATATATAGAAGTTGGTTTTATCTAATGACTAGATTCTAGTAAAAAAAAAAATTCTGAAAAACTCAATTTCCGACAGTTTCTTTAAAATTTGGATCTCTTGTTGACTTTAATATTAACATGTTATAAGAATTCGATATCGAGATTCTGAATTTGACTTTCACGGTTGCTGATGAAGATTGTATTATACCAATTGGACTCGATTGTCGACAAGAAAGACATTTTTCAGCGGATGTTCTCTCAAAAAAAACTGTTGTCTATCCGACTGATTTGCTGCATATGCGATTATTGGTGAAAGACATGGCGGCCATTGGCACTGTCAGCGTCAAAATATCCTTTATTAGTTCCGCACAATATCTGAAACCATATGAAAACTTAAATTGTAAAACTTCTCAAAGGTACAGTGTCATTTATGAACACAGATAAAATAGGATTTATTATGCATTGAACGTTTCGAACTCAAAACTTTGTTGGAGGCTCAAAGCCAATTTTTAAGCTCGACTTTGATAATTACAAATTTGATCGATTTGTTTTGAAAATAAGAAGCTTCACTGAATCGGTCAAAGAAAAATTGGTGGTGATTTCGTGGCTCTACGAAAATCGGTTCTCACACTAGAGGGCGCCAAAAAATGAAATCGGAGCTATGCGACGGTATTATTTCCGCTTTAATTACATATAGAATCAATCCAATTAATGCCGTGAAACGACCGGAGCAAAATAACGCAGAAAAGTCTTGGATGAATTTATCAACTTTTCTTAATACAGTTGATAGCCGCAAAAAAGTGTCAAGAAGAATTTCAAAGCCATCGCATCGCTTAAAAAATATCTAAAAATTATTACAAAAATATAAGCAACTATGATTATGATATGCACGTAGAGCGATAAAAGGTTAAACTGATTAAGATGTCTTCTGCCACTTTTGTACATAAATTAACCATAGTTGCGTATACCGTCATCAGATTGTCGACAGATTGTCGTGAATTATTTTGATGATATTTTCGAAACGATGCGATGACTGAAATTCTACTTGACACTTTTTTGCGGTTATCAACTGTATTAAAAATATAACGAAAATTTATCTCACACTTTTTTGCGTTTTTTCGGTCTTTTTACGGCATGAATCGGATTGATTTTGTTGGTAATAACAGCGAAAAAAGTTCCGCCGAAGAGCTCCGATTTCACCCTTTGGCGCCCTCTAGTGTGTAATTTTTTTTGTAGAGCCACGAGACCACCACCGATCGTTTTTTCTTGGCCGATTCAATATACGGTGAACTGTTTACCCTCTTATTTCCGGGAACATCTTTTCACAGATACTACAACCTAAAAGCAGAATTTCCAAAATTTAAGATGACCGAATATATTTCAAATCAGGCTCCAAAACCCTGAATTAATACAAAGTCAAACGAAATATCATTGCTATATTTATTAATTAAAAGTGTATTGGCAAAACACACCATATAATTTCTTGTGAGTGCACTTTATTTTGAAACAATAAATATTTTGAAAAGCCACTTGAAAGGTAAAAGAATAAGTTCTTCGTAAAGAAGAAAGATTTTTTCGTATGAAAGTTCAAAGTTCTTTATTTAGAAAGAAAAGAGCCATAGGAGCACTTGTTGACGACGACACAACTTGGAATGGAAACTTGTATGCTCATCATAAGTGGAGATTCACAACTAAAATTTTATTAAATCAAAAAATAAGAAATTTATTCGTTTTCGGGTGAAGTTTTTGATTCATTATCGTTTTCAAACCATTTAAGTAAAAAAACAACCATGGTAAACGAATCAAGTTTTATTAATTTAATCGATGTACACAACGATTATGGGCAAACCATAGGAGGTATCGAAAACCGACTTTTTATTCAAACGCTTACTTAAATACAAAGGTTAACTGGTCACTGGGTTTAAACTTTCATGAGAAATTTCAAAAACGTATTTTCATATTTCAGCAATTGCTAACAATTTTCTTCCAATTTTTTGAAATCAGAATCTGATTATCAGATAGTGATATATTTTAAGAACTCAAATTTAAAAATAATTAAAACAATGTTTAGCACGAAAATTTTTGCTGGTTCTACCTGACCATATTTAATAACTACGATTTTCAAAATTTAAGTTAATATATATTATTAATATATATTATACATATTATATGTCAATTTAAAACTGTACAGATAGGAATTTTGAATATGTCAAATAAAATTTGCTTAACTCTCATCGTTATTCATACAAATAAGTTATTCCGCATAAGTAAAAATCCGTATTATTTTCAGTTTTAGTTTGTTATATCCAACAGTTCTATCCAACAGAGCTTGACTGTGGTTTATGATATAAATCTCTCAAAAAGCACAAATATAGATTTCGCTGTGGGTGTGCATTACTCACTCCTCGTACTGCTCTCACAGGTTAGTTCAATTAAAGCTCAAAAATTCTGACCGCAGAGGAAAAATATTTTTTAAGGTTAATCTAATAAATCTTATGAATTAACAAATGAAAATTGTTAGATGTGTTTCATCAGATGTATCATGCTGAGTAAATTAATAAACATACAAAAAAATGAATTAATCCTGTTATAAAATCTGCAAAAAAGGTTGATAAATTAAAGAATTTATTGACCCTGGAGTTTAAAGGATCAAACAAAAAGATGATTTCATCTTGATCATTTTTTTCTGGTACCGAGGTGGATCTCCGAAATGAGGGCTAACTCTATAGACTATAGCGCGTGTTCAAATCCCATTGATGCTATCTGAGTTATTGTAGAGGTTTGAACAGCTGATTTAAGGCACTGATCAACTTCGGTGCTCCCAAAATAAAGCACCCATGCTTTTTATTATACCCGAAACAATCACTGAGACAACATCAGTGGGTTTCGAACACGTGATATAAAGATAGCTCTCATTTCTAGAATCCACTTCGGTTGAGAAACGGATATGGCCAGCTTGAAATAAACTGCTTGTTTTTGGTCCCAATAATCTGTCAGTTGAGAAATTTTTATGGTTTGTAAATATTTGTTTTGAATTTTTCTTTTTAATTGTGTATGAAAGTTTTATGGAATTTTTCAAATTTTAACTACCGATGTCAAAAGATAATAATACAAAAGTGGCAGCTCACCGCTAATTCGAAAGATTTTCAGTTCTATAGGGAACTAATTTTTGACTTAATAATCTTAGAAAGAGAAAGAGAGACCACTGAAATCCACTTTTTCATATTATATGATAGTTAGGTCTTCACTTCTCTTGCTTTTAATAGTAATTAAATAATTAATAATAATTAAGCTGCGCATTGCCTCGACGGAATGATGCAACTTGACAAAGTAAATTCATTGGTAACCAGATTTCGAGATCAAATTTCGGATGTTCTTTATTGGAAAGTTGATGAAAAGTATGAGGCACAGGTTTCTATTATAAATCATTCGCTTTGTCACTTCGCACTGTTAACTCAAACATACCGAAAATAGGAATAAGACACGAGACAGAACAGTCCCGGTTCCGAAAAATAAAAAAAATGGAGTTTTACTGGTATATGCTGAAAACGGAAGTAAGTGCTCAGAATGAGGGTTTTAAAAACTCACTTTCTGACCTTTAGATAGCCGAAAATATTTTTTTTCTGTCCGAAATCGGTTTTTTGGGGTCAATAACTCCCGTGAGACTTATGCATTTTTTCAACTACAGCAGTTTTCTCTGTAGTTATGCCGCTGCGTACCCTACAGATACGGCATCAATTTTCATCTCCTCGTCGGCATAATCTGCTATTTTGAAACAAATATTTTCTTAATTGGGAAAAGTAATTAAGGGGGTGGCGTATACTTGGAAGACTGGAGTCAATATTCCCTGATCACACTTTTGTGCCAATCCCGGCCCTACTACTTTAAAACAAAAATTTTCTTTGATTTTTTTATTGAAGTTTGTGAATAAAAAAAACGTAAATTAAGGGGGTAGCGGTCGCAATGTTTCCAGGAATTTTGAAGGAGTACTGGTTGCATTATAAGTGGGGAGCGCACAGGTTAAACTAACGAGAGAACTACAGTAGTTGATACAAATTCTTTGACCTCACGGGGGTTGTTGACCCAGAAAAAAACGATTCCGGGCACAAAAATTTTTTTTTTGGCCATCTAGTGGTCAGAAAATTACTTTATAAAACGCCCATTTTGAGCACTAACTTCGATTTTTAGCATACAAAACTCCATATACCTGATTTTTCAGAAGTAGGGCCGTTGTCACAGAAAAAATTTCTACCTGTTCAAAATAAAAAAAATTTCGAAAATTTGTGAAAAAATTTTGGTCATTTCGTAGGAATGTTGGACTCTATTTTTTTGTTCTAAAACATTTCCCCGCTCTTCCCCGGTCTAATTTTCTGTCAGATTGTGTCAAATTTCCTGGAAAACAGGAAAAAAGCAAAATTAAAAATTTTTAATCCCCGACAAACCCCACGTCACCAGCCCAAATTTAAAAAAAAAACGGTATTTTAACCAGTTAAAAATCTGGTTTTTGAAAAAATAAATTTTCATATTTTCCCATTTTGAATTCTGCTCAAGATTTTTCGTCTCGTTTTGCTTCAACATCAACCGTTCAAAACTTATAAATTGGTCCGGTGCGCTCCCTATTTATAAGCCCAAAACAGGGTTTCAGGGTCGATTTGATGATGAACTATTAATAACACGAGAATATTATTTTCCCAACGGAACTCCATCTCAAAAACGTTTACTATCTCTATAGAGCGTTTTCAAATCCCACTAATGTTGTCTTACTGATTGTCTTGAGTATGATTATAGGCAAGGATGCTTGATATTCGGACCGCTAAAGTTGATCGGTGAGTAATCACTCAAGCAATCACTACGACAATCACTTAGACAACATCACAGGGATACGAACAAGCGCTGTAGAGATAATAAACGTTTTGAGATGGACTTCCGTTGAGAAAAGGATATGGGTTTAAGTTTTTGAATAATCAAACAAAATATTTTGGATTCAGACCAATTTGGGTACAGAAAGCACGAGCGTGCTAATTGTACCCACTCAGGGTATGTATACTGTGGACAATAAGTCGATTGGCCAAGTTTGTTACACTTAGCACAATCCCAATTTCTCGCTTTATATGCTAATTATATAATCAGAATTGTTTATTCAAGACAAATAACGACATAAATTTACAAATCAGAAAACCTCTTAAAAGAAAGGAGACAATAATCTCAGAGCTAATGACGTAGCTTTGCTTTGGCTTCTGGATTTCATTAAACCATCATACATACAACCACCTTGCTGGCCTAAAATTTCTATTCCGCAGGTAATTTGCGAAAGATATTACATTGATTAATGACATGGGTAGTTTATTCAAGAAACGTGGGCCTAACCAGCCAATCAGTGCCATTTCCATGCAAAATTGATAGCCAAGTGAAAGCGAAAACTCTCAGGACCCATTTCTCCCATTGAGATTGTAGTACAATCATTGTACAAAGGGAAATGCAAGAGTTGGCAATGTTGTGTGTTTACAATGCGCATTACTCATTTGCCGGTTCTACAAAACACAGAGCTGCGTCTACGCTAAAAAATTGCTGAATGCAACCTATTTCCAATTTTTATTGTTTAAACATTCAGTATTTAAATTTTGCTTATTCTAGAACTCCGAAATGAGTCAAATCAAATCGGAACTTCTGAAACTGAAACAATCGTATGTTGAGTTTGAATCATCTTTAAAAAGTTTTGTTCACCATGATTTCAAAAGCCCAAAAATACCGACACTTACATATCTTACAACCAAGCTCCCGGTAAAAGATCCGGGGTTTTGTGCAGAACAATATTCATCAGAAAAGTATGAAGTCAGAACAATTTGTGTTGGTTATTTATTTGGAGAACTTGGAGCTTGTACAGGAGATTCAGGAAGTCCGATAGAACTTGAAGTAAATGAACATAGAATTGAGCTTTTTAATAATATAAAATTATTAAATTGATATTTCATAATATGAACATAATATAATTAATATTAATAATGCGAACGGTTTCTAAGAAAGGGGTATCCAGGATACCGTATCCCATAAAAATGTAAGTGGGAAAAGTTAATTATTTTGACTTTAATAAACTATTTGGTAGCTTAAGAATTTATCATTTACGTTGATTCAAACTTAACAATCACTAAGACGAAACAAGTGGGATTCGAAGACGCGCTACAGGGATAGTAAACGTTTTTGAGATGGAGTTCCGTTGGTAAAAGGATATAAAGTATTTATTCATAATTTTTTGAAAAGTCTTTTATAGTGTTATTACATTTGTAAAATGTTTTTAGTTAACGTTGAATTGAATATAATTGTGGAAAACTTACGTCAGTTAATAAAATTTAAAAAATTTGTTAGTTGTTAATTGTTTTAAGGCACTTTCATCATTGAAATTTACGACAAAAAGTTTGAATTATTTTGTGAATTTTTATGGTGACAAGCAAAACGATGAATATTAAATGCAACCACGATGAAAATCTCTTCATAAAAAAGAACTAAAAATTAAGATACACAAATGTACTGCTTTCAAAAAGAATGAGTTCTCATCCTATTATTGCATACGTTTTTTCAAATGATATAGAAAAAATTGTGGTGATTCCGGGTGAAGCTAGAAAATGTCGTTACATATTATTATCTTAACAACCCTGTAAACATTATGTCAAACGTTTCTTCATAATATCATTTGTTTTGAAATAACGTAATAAGGTACTTTAAAACGTTTCACGTAACATTTATTAAAATATGAATTTTATTTCTAAGATATTTTTAGCCTTGATTCCATGTTTGAATGTTTTACTTGTCATCATTATGATTAACATAACAAATGTTCTCAGTTGAATTGTTAAAATTGAAAAGACTACGAATAATAATCTCTTTTTCTAATTAAGTACAGTATGTCACATTATTGCTCCTAATCTGTTGGTTTAATCGGGGATTTAGGGGTATGGTGGTTCCTTATATGGCAAAGTATATGGCATATTCCGGATAAGAAATTGAGCCAAACAAGGCTTTGAGGATACTATTTGAGATAGCCAATTTGTAAAACAAGCCTTAAACTTGCGGAAAACATACTTCATGTATGTCAATATGTTTTGTTTAGATTCAATTCTTTATACGAAAGGCCGTTACGAGGCCATCTTTTCCAAACCGGAAAAGCTATCTCGTCCCAGGTTTTATTTTGAAAGGAACCAAATAGTCAAATGACTTGTGAAATTAGTAGAAAAAAGTTCTGAGGAGTGTTTTTGTCAGCAAGTGCTAAATTTTTCTAGAATATGCAAAACCACGGTTTTTGGACATAATTAATCGAAAATGTATCTCCTCCCAGGTTAAATTTCAAAATTCGCTGAAATTTTTGCAAGCGCTAGTGCAAAACAAACAGAAACTTCTGAGGAGCCATGGTATTGTGCTTTTAAAACCTAACCGATTGATTTGGTGCATTCTTATGACATTATTACTTCAGAAAATATGGGAACCACCATACCCTTAATTTAAGGATTCTCTGAATTTTAGTGCAAAGGATCTGTTTTTTCGATTTTTGCCCCAGAAGCCATGAATTTCTTCGAATGTGACGAAAAAAACGTTGAAACCGAATTCAAAAAATTCACGTTTTAAGTTAATAAGTTGGTAAATCACGACTCGGGATATTTTCGAAATTAGCAAACACCACGAATTCTATGTTTTTTCATCTAGGCCAGTTCACTTTTGTGTTAACTCATCACTGATAAGTCAAACCATTAACTATGAATGCACGTTTTAAACTTCTGTGTGAAAAATTTGTTTTTCGACATATTGAGGGGTGAGAGTCGCAAAAAAACTAAAAACACTCTTTAATA
>SCLH01001444.1:160311-180929 GCA_004367855.1 Oikopleura vanhoeffeni
GAATTCACAAATTTCACGTTTTAAGTTAATAAGTTGGTAAATCACGACTCGGGATATTTTCGAAATTAGCAAACACCACGAATTCTATGTTTTTTCATCTAGGCCAGTTCACTTTTGTGTTAACTTATCACTGATAAGTCAAACCATTAACTATGAATGCACGTTTTAAACTTCTGTGTAAAAAATTTGTTTTTCGACATTTTGAGGGGTGAGAGTCGCAAAAAAACTAAAAACACTCTTTAATAATTGAATTAAATTATCTGAATTAACCAGTAAAATGAAAAACTTATTTACTCAAATCTTTTCAAAACACAAACTTTCAAACGAAAACTGTTAATTGTATTGAATAATAAGTTGATATGATTTCTGAAACTACCGAGAACAGTGCAAGAGAGCAAATAATTTAAAACTTCATCTGAGCTCAGATTTTTACAAAGAATCTAAAAATGATGATTTCGTTTCTCTAGCATGCCGAGCAGTACCAATTCGTGTAAATGGTAAAAATGTATGAGAGTGCGCCGCGCACTGTGCGCGTTTATTTCCGGTTGTGAAAACCAAATTGATTTAAAGTTCATTATCGTCAAAATTAGGCGCAATCGATTTAAAATCGCCAAACTATTTTGATTAGAGTTATTATGATGTACTAAGGCAGATGAGTCGGTTTATGACTTTTATTTGCGACTCCCACCCCCTAAAGAAAGTACATGATTATTTAAAAAATTGAGTTTGAGGAGATAACTGACTATCGGAACCATATCCCCTATTAACACTTTGGTGAATATCCCGGCTCTAATAAGGAAACGTAGTGTTTTTTTTAAGTAGTAGAGCCGGGATATTCACAAAGGTGTGAATAGCCTATTCAGAATAGGGGATATAATATCAAAGATGAGGCTCATCACAAGTGAAACTTTGGTTCTTGTTGAATGTCAGCTTCAATAAGATTTTAGATGAAGTTTATTAAACTTCTCAATTTCGTTTCTCTATTTGAGATTATACTGTTTCCGCTAATTTTAATTAACCTAAGTTATTGCAGCAATATTATTCCACAACTTAATTTTTTATAAAGCAACTAGTGACTAGTCATTAATTCTATTTTGACCACAAATTTGCGATTATTTTGGTTAAAATGTTCTAATGTTTCAAATCTGTTCTTTCGTCAACTAAAGTTAATTACAAAATTAAAAATCTCAATAAAGTGTATTGATTGGTATTGTCTCTGGTAGTGTTGGATGTGCGCTTCTTAACTATCCAACTATAGTGACTGATTTCAGTTTTTCAAGACTTGAGTTTCTCGATTATCATATCAAAATCGATTTAAAGAATGATCATGATTTGATGGAAAGAATGACTGTTTCCACTTTCAATCAAGACAACTGGCTTTGAATATTTGCAGGAAGAATTTCAAGTATTTTTTTCTAAACGGGCCATCCCTACTCATGACGATGAGGGGAAAACTTTAGGCGATATCGAGAAACCGTCTGTGGCATTCAACTATCTACTTAAAAAGCTTAGTGGACAATTTTTTCTTGAAATTAACACAACTGTTAACAGACAAATCGCGCAGAAAATAAGCTTTAAGAACCAATCATGAAGCCGCAATTAAGGAGAGTTACTAGTAACTTCCGGTTTTACAGGGAATACGATGTTTAAAAACACCTCGTATAAATATAATAATTTAATTAGGTAGAAACAGCAAACCTCTTTTTATTGAAGATTTTTCCATTTATGTTGAATTGTAGCTCCTGAAAAATATCACGTTCAGAACAAAACAATCTTGTCAGCTTAAAAATGAAAAGGTATCACGATCCCTAATTTGACCTATTCTCGATCAAACATTAGCCAAACACCGCTTCAAGGATATTATTCTGATGAGCCAGTTTGTCGAACAAGCCTTCATCTTGCGTTAAACATGTGTCGAAACTTTTTTGCATACATACACTCCCATACACATAAGCGAGACAGGGTGACCTCAGCCAAAACGGAAAATCCATCTCCTCTCAGGTTTTATTTGAAACCTGTATAATAAGTATTCAAAACGTCTGTGGAGCCGTTTTGTCAATGTAGTTTTCTAGAATATGCAATAGACCCCCGTTTTTTGGACATTGTTCATCGAAAAATCTATCTCCTCCTAGCTTAGATTTTGAAAATCACTCAAATTTTTGCAAAAGGTGGCTCAAAACAAATTAAAACTTCTGTTGAGCCTTTTTATTGAATTTCGACCTAAAACTCAAAATATTAATTTTTCAAGGTCACGTGAAAAAATTTCTGAAAAAAATGTGCTTCGTTGTTTTCGAAAGTAGGCTCAAAATAAACCTGGGATAACACTGAAGAGAATGTTGGCTCAAATCAAGCCAAAATTTTGAAGTTAAAGGGGGTAAATTGAAACAAACGTTATTTTCCAACTTAATTTTGAAAAAAATACTCAGACAAAATCGAAAAAGTTCAAAAATTTCGATTTTTTTTTCTGTTCTTATTAGGGTTGTTTTGTGCTTTCAAAACATAAACGATTAATTTGGTGCATTTTTATGACATAATAACTGCAGAAAATGTAGCAACGGTATACAGTATACCGTATATCGAAAAAACGCGAAAATTTCGAAAAAAAATTTTCGATGATTTGGTCGGTAGTACACTTAGTTATCATTCCGGGCTGGCTTTATGTGGCCTCAGGGGCATAATTAATGCTCCAAAATGACCCGGGGTGATAACTAAGTGTACTACCGACCAAATCATCAAAAACTTTTTTCGAAATTTATGCGTTTTTTTTTATTTTTTTCTGAGTATTTTTTTCAAAATGAACTTAAAAAATTACGTTCGCTTTAATTTCACAACTAAAACGTCAAAATATCATATTGACGTAATCCAACTTCCTGATCAGTGTTTCAATGGCTTTCTTTTGAGCCTACTCACAAAAAAATCAAAGTACTTTTTTTTCGAAAAAATTTTCGTGGGTCCCTAAAAAATCATATTTCGAGTTAAAGGTCGAAATCCAAAAGAATGACCGAGTTTATTGTTCGTATTTGTATGAGCTTGCTTTAAAAAAAATATTGAATTTGAAAAAAAAATCCTAGGAGGAGATCGTTTTTCCGACGGATAATTGCGATAAAACGGTGGGTGTCTGCATATTCTATAAAAACTAGAGCGAAATTCAAAATTTGACCGAGATTAAGTTTGGCCTAACACTTTTACAAATTATGTCAAAATTTCAGATAATTTCCACATAAAAAAGTTTTGGCACATTCCTAACGGAAGCTAAAGGCTAGATCTACAAACTGGCTAATCTTAATAATATCCTTGTAGCCCTGGGTGGCTATTATTTTATCGAGAAAAATCAATTTCAGCGACCAGTACCCCCTTAAGAGGTGGTGTTAGTGATTTTTGGGATTTCAGAGGCTTCGTACGGTTAGAAAAATGAAGACCGGACATTTTTGAAACAATCATGAGCAAGATCTATCTTTGATCTCGCGATTCCATTAAACATTTTAGTTCAACCGGAAGTCAATTTTTGGAGTTTCTAGAAATTTATTTTCATCCGATTGTTCCAAAAGTACCCTCAAATTGAATCTAGAGCTTATATTGGAAACTTTTGAGATTTCCTGAGAATCCGGAAAATTATCTGAATTTTAATGAATCGGTTCTGTTTTATTCGATTTTTCCCTAAGAGGTCAGCAATCTGGTTGGATGTGCCGAATAATGGTTTTTTTCTACGTTTTGTTAGAAGGCTTTTGCTGTGGAAATGCAAGAAACGTGATTCCGGAAAGTAACAAGCCCAAGGAGTGGTGAACATCAAATCGGTCGTACTTTTTCGAATTTCCGCCTGATTGGCTTAAAATCGACAAAAAAATCGGCGAAATCGACAATTTTGAATATGAAAGTGGGAAATAGACAATTAAAATGCCACAAAAAGATTCCTTGGGTAAGGTTTGCTGGAAACCATATTAGCAATTATTGTCTGATTTTAAACAGAAACGGTGCTAGAGATCAAAAAATAATTTTTGAGAAAAAACTTTTTTTTTTCTAGAATTCGCTGTGTTTAAAATCGGACCATAGTTGCTAATATGGTTTCCAGCAAACCGTACCCAAGGAATCTTTTGGTGACATTTAAATTAACTTATTCGTACTTTCATGTTCAAAATTGTCGATTTCGCGCACTTTTTTATCGATTTACAGCCACTCAGGCAGAAATTTAAAAAAATACGACCGATTCGATGTTGATCACTCTTTTGGCTTGTTACATTCCGAAAATCACGTTTCTTGCATTTCCACAGAAAAAGCCTTTCATCAAAACGTCGAAAAAACACCCTTTTTTGGCACATTCCTGAGGCTAAAATCGAAAAAACAGAACCGATTTATTAAAATTCAACCAATTTTCCGGATTCTCACCAAAATTTGGTGACCAAATCTCAAAACTTTCTTCGTTGGTGGGAGCGATACTGAACTGTCTGATGGAATCGCGAGATCAAGGAAAGATCTTTCATATGCATTGATGAGAAATGTTCTACCGGCATCAGTTTAGCCGTACCAAGCTTCCAAAATGTCAGAAATCACCCACAACACCCCCATAATCATCATGGGAAATGTTATTTTTAAGAAGTAGCTTACAACTTTTACAAATTGTTTTTGTACTGAACGTAATTTTTTTCCAAGGCTACACTTTGAACATTATTAACACATAAGTTCAACGAAAACATTTTTCTGTTTTCACCTTAAGATGAACACGTGGAAACGATTTCAGATTTCAAATTTTGATGAAAGTTCGATAGTAATTGTTTAATTAACCCGATAAAACTTTGAAATTGAGCAAAACGAAGTTTTCAAATACAACAAGCTTAGCTGTTTTGTAATAAGCTTTTCGAATTAAGTAAACATGGCGGTGATACCGCGGTTTATAGCGCTACAGGTTATTAAAAAAACTTATTATCGAAAGTAGGTCAAACAAATCAAATGCAGATAAATTAGTCGAACAAGAAAAAGTTAAAAAATCATGAATGGATGTGAAATCTAACTAACTGCAAGCAATTCGAAATGGTTAGAACTTTTTAATATTGCAGGAGGAAATACATTTGAATATCTATAACGGTCCTCGCTTGGGATTTTATGCCACTTTTTCAACCAACAGTTTTATTGAATTCGGCTCTTTAAAACGACGAATCCGATTGAGTTGTAAGATGGCTCAAACTGAACACAAATATTAAGAGAAAATTAAATTAGAAAAAATTGTCCGAATCAGACCATTGTTTCTATTTTTTTAATGAAAAATGATAGATCGACAAAACAGTTTAAGAAAAAACTGAAAATTCAAAAATTTCAGTAACCTCAGAAAAAATTTAAAAATGGTTCGAATCGGATCATTTTTTTTTCTTATTAACTAGATATTTTTGCTTAGTTTGAGCTATCAAATAATTTAATGGTTTTCAAAAGCAAAATTATATAAAAATTTTGGCTATCAAAGTGGCATAAAAGCCCCAGCAAGTACCGTAATACAGGGTGTAAGGTTTTTCCCTTCTTTTTTCCAAACTGGTTACACTTGATTTCCGCCGATATGCATTTATAAATTCAAACCATGAGGATATCTCGTAGGAACAAATTTTATTCTCATCCTATTTTTATGTCCAGAGAGCAATTATAAAATATGCTTGATTCCAGCTTCTTTTAACTCTCGAATGCTTCGAAATAATCGCACTTCTAAAGATATTAAAAAAATTTAAGGATTTTGTAAAATAAAATTTTCTGATTTTTCAGCCGATTAAAATCAAAAATAAATAATCAGACAAAATATGCGAATATTTCGTGGTTTTTGCACAAACCTTGGATTTTTTAATAGCTTTAGAAGTGCGATTTAAAATTAAAAACTGACCACGTGATTTTTTTTTCGTTTAACATGAGTAGAACTCCTCAAAACTTCATCAAATTTGTATGCAGCATATTTAAAATTTGTATTTGATGGAGAACCAAAATCAAGCACTTATGAACAAGCATCTAATTTTATTGACGGTCAACTATTTAATTCCTGTTCTTTGTGCAATCGAACCTTTCAAAGTGAGCGGACCAAAAATTTGGCTAATTATTTCGAAAATTTTTGTCATGGTATAAATAAAAGTCCTTAAAATTGCTTGCATTATTTCCAACATTCGGACACTCCATACCCCTCAACCGGCTTAAGGATATACGAATGAAATCTTATTATCGATATGTCGTGCCCTTAGTCTCCAGTAGTTGTTTGCAGACGTGGTTTTCTTATTTTTTTCACTTACCAAGCCTGCACTTTGAACAAAATCTGATTTTAACCGTACAGTTGTTATACTTTTAGGTTAAAATCAGATGTTAGAAGCGGTATGAAAAACAACAAAAACTTGCAAAAACGTACTGGCCAACAACTATGAGCAAGGCACGATATTTTATCTTGTTGTATAAGTTTATAGTATGTCCGGATTATTTTGCCTTGTAAGGCGGTACCGACGCACCTTTGTTTTGTTGTAAAAAAAATTGAAAATTTATTTATTAATTACAGACAAATTTGAAATCTTGACTACTCGATGCAAGAAATATTATAGTTTGTGATGCAGCAGTTCCGAAATATGAAATATAGCATACTGTAGAGAGAATTCGAATTTTCGTCCGAATTATGTTATTTATTTTAATTTTTCGTATTAAGATCGACAACAATTGTCGATAGCCGCAAAATTAACTTTGTTCATGTGTACAAACAGTTTAAAGTGAAACTATCAAACTCAAGTAGTGAGAGTGATAAATTCAAAATTGCTGCAGAAACAGAAAAGAAGTGATACTCATGGACATTGATTGCAACGCAACCGAATTCATGAAAGAGGCACTCCTTGGCTTATTTTTTATTTAACAATTATGTATGCGATACACATTCTTGAGGATAATTAAACGTTGAAGACACAATGAAAGGAACCATGGAGGATAGTTAATAAAAAAATGAGTGTTTATATAACATTTATAAATACATTTGAATGTAACTCATAGTTACTTCGTCTATTACAACATTCTCAAAGTGAAAGATTTTGAAAATGAAGAATACTTATGATCTTCTCGTATTATCCATTACGCCTGCGTCGTTTTTTGCTCACTCTTTTGTAGCAAAAATTTTTATATGAGTCGTCTTTTGAAAACCGAGTTCAATCCGATAATAGTTTTTTCGATAGCGGGTCAAACTTTCAGCACAATAGTCATAGAGAAAATAAAATAATATAATAATTGGACATAATCGGTAAGGTTACCATTTTTGTACGTTTTTTTTCTGGTTTGAATTTTATGAAGGTTTTTGAAATTATTAAGTTTGATTTAGTGGTGTTTGAGAGAATATTTATAAAGACACAAACACAATGAGTGATGCTGCCGATAAAATTCACCGTTGAAACATCCATTGGAACATTTTTTCAATATTTTTGCTCAGTTATTACTTATCTTAAGAACGTTTTTCAAAGCCGCATTATACACAAATTGCTGGCTGAAAGAAGTGGGCAAAAACGATCCACAGGTCGCGTATATTGATATTATACATATCATATATGATATATCGACCAATGTAACAGTATCTATTCATATTTATACTCTTTCTTTATTGCGGTTGGCTAAACAGCCATATTCTTGTGGTTAACAGAGAAAGGTAAAACGAAAGCTGATATATCGAAATAGCCTATGTGTCGAATTCATTCTGACTCACAAAGAAGAGACATTGTCCAATCACATCGCACGATTGTCAAGAATTTTTTTTTTTCAGTCGGAGATTTCTCTTTTCTTGTGACTGCAATGACAAATCGACACATAAGGCATCTATTTAGATTAAATCAGAAAATAATCCAGCGAGAAACAGATTTTGTAGAAAGCTGTGTGTTTAAGAAAAAAAATGTGCGTAGATTGAGCCTTCAAGATAAATATATATCTAGGTTATTTTCAGGCTCAATCAATCAAATTTTGAAGTCAAATGCAAATCATGGGGAGTCCCTGAACTCATTTTGCAGAAATGTGTATATCGAAGTTATAGAATCTCTTAGATTTTCACACGTCTAATAAGCTACAAATAAATAGGAGTGTAAAAATCAGGATTTTGTTATTCTGTCTTGAAACCGAAATTTTTTGTGGTGAGCTTTGCCGTTTTTAATTGAAAAATCAATCTATTAATGTCTTTTTATCTGAGTTTAAAGACAGAAAAATAGTTCTTTCTATGGAGTGATTTTCTGAACCTCAGGGGGCACCCAAAAAATTTTTTTTTCATGCATTAGGACACAGTTATTTGGTAACGAATCACTCCTCTGAGGTCAAGAACACTCTGTACATCTTTAGTATTGGCCCATGGTTAACATCCATGATGGTTCTTCCCGGTCAAATATACCCTAGTAATTTTAATATATTATTTTGTTTATTTCGCAATCTGAATGGTACAAAATTGCTCTACAATGTCGACATAGTTTATAATACGTAATGTTTTATCTTTGTGTACAGTTGTTTTTAACATTTGTTATATACCAGGCGTGAGTGTTGAAGTGGCGAATTGTTTGTGCTGAAATGAAAATTCTCTTGTGTTAATCAAGACAAAAAGAGAGTGAACTGAATGATGGCATAAATTCGCGTAGGTTAGTATGTTCATTAATGAAGTGCCTAGATTCCGATGCTGCTTTAACATGCAAAAATTGTTCTCAAATAAATTTCGATATGCATCGAATGTAAAATTAAATTTTTTGAAAAATAGCTATGAAATATTCGTGCAGAATTTAGAACTTTAGAAAAATGGCATCACCGGCGCCTTAAATTTTTTATCTATAAAGGCAAAAAATGGTCCCAAAACCAAAATCTTCGATATGCATCGAATATTCAAATTAAATTTATGGAAAAAATAGCTATGAAATATTCCCTGCCAGATTTAAAATTCCTAGAAAATGGCATCACGGGCGCCTAAATTTTGATCTACTAAAATGCAAAAAATGGTCCCAAACCAAAATTTCGTATGCATCGAATAGAGAATTATAATTTTATGAAAAAATAGCTATGAATATTACGTGCAAGATTTTAGAACTCTAGAAAATGCATCACGGGCGCCCTAAATTTATTATCTACTAAAAATGCAAAAAATGGTCTCCGAACCTAAAATTGATATATGCTCGAATAGAAGGCAAAAACATTTCACTGAAAAATGTAGCTATGAAATATTTATGCAAAAATTCTGAACATCTAGAAAAAGACGATATAGGTAACGCTTCGGATACATGATCCCTTAAATGCCAGAAAAAAATGACCCTAATCAAAATTTCGATCTTTCATTTAGATTTTATTAATTTAAAGGAAAAAATAGCTATGAAATATTTATGCAAAAATTCCAAAACTGTAGAAAAGGGCGATAAGGAGCGCTTCGGATATGATCCCCTTAAATGCAGAAAAAATGACCCGGAGCAATTTGAATAAAAATTTCCGGCATTCTCAAAAATATTTCTTCTAGTCTAATTTCAAAACTTTAGGGGTTTGACGTAATATAGTGCTAAAGGGCAATGAGCAAAATTCAGCTGCTATTTTTATGAACCGATCATTTCCTTAATTAATAATGCTGCTTGATTATCGGCTTGGGATAGAAAGAAAATTCGGTTGAACACAGCGGGCCGTCAGTGTGTCGTTTTCCGATACAATTTTAGGTCAAAGGGACGAACCATTTTTCATTTCAGATAATCTTATTTATTTTTTGTTGTTCTTCAATTGTTAGTACCTATGTTAAGTTTTTGTTTTTTTATTAATATTTTTATAAATAGTTAATTTTTATAGATATCTATAGTAATTTCTTTAAATAGTTAACATTTCACTAAAGTTGTCTTCGCTACTTGAAACTAAAGCTATTCATCAAAATATCAATTTTGTTAATAAAACCCTGTTTTTTGTTTCACTCAAAATGACTTCATTTCAATTTTTGTGGATTCGCTACTTGAAACTCACGCGGTATATATTTTATACAGTTAAATTATATATATGCAGTTTATGACCCGATCATAAACAAATGGGATCAGATCTTTACACTTTGCAAGCTTTTGTGTGCGATAAACACCATTCTGTTGTATTTAGTACAGTATCCGATCAATCAAATGTAAAAATGTGTGGGTTTTTCGGACGTCTCAGCAATTCACTAGTTATGAGATCAGCTAGCATGATTTTCAGTGCATTCAAAAATGGACAAATTGATATCATAGCTCGTGGTAAAGAATTATATGATATTGAATACAGGAAACGGTTTGTATTATTGACAAAAACTTAATTTTTTCCATTTTGGCCAATTCACGACAAAAATTAAATACAAGGGGAGGCCCCATCTCGCAAGCTCAATATCATCTTAAAAACCTACGCAATCTCAGGATTTTTAGCTGGATTCCTGCCGGTGCCCATATCGCCGAATGAGCCAATATTGCCGAAATTGGGGTAGCGTTTGAGGTGTTTACTTGTAGACTTTAGAAGTTAGTCTGTACCCAGACTGGATTTCTGCCACCTAGCTAACATTCTGAAAATCGAGCCATATAAGCAAAGTTTCATTATCAACATATTTTTTATTATCTCTACATACAATTCAGCCAATTTTCTATACATTTCTATACAAAACATTTTTTAAACGCATAAAAAGGCACTCAATGAGGATAAGAAAATAAAAAGTTGCGAAAATGACCTCCAGTTACACACAAAAGTGCAATAATAAGCTGAAATTAACCTGTATTTATATTTGAAATTACCTCATATTAAACTTCGAATGATTTGCTATTGCTCTGTTTATAAATAATTATAATTTTTTCTACAAAATTTTCTGGTGAAATGGCTCTTAAATTGTTGTGGAATATTTCATTTCTCGTTCAAGGTCAAGGTCAATTTCAAGTTCATCGTATAAACTTGAAAGTCCCAACAAAATAATCGGAAGGGTCGACGTTCTCATGAAAATATTAGCAACTATGAGTCAATGGAGTTTCCATTTTTCCATTCACTGATAAGAGCAAGGTATAGCATATCACGTGATACAAGCTCACAGTGGTGTTCACAAATTATTTTGCTATCGGAATCGATGCACAAGGATCTGACCTACGTCTTATTTTCTTTATTTGATTTTTAAATGATCAATCAAAAGTTAATTTGAAATAGGTCCAAAATTTCGATGAAAAAATCACAATTTTTCGTTAAAAATGGTTATTTTTCTTCATAAAAGCAGATAAGTACACTACTGATGTTATGTCTGGGTCGATATACTAATCAAGTAACTCTGTGGACAATTTTTAATTGCTTTAATCAATTTTTTTATGATTTAAATATTTTCGAGAAATACTTAAAATTGAAAATTTTGAAATATCACTTCTGAACAAAAATATCTGTTCCTGTTAAGGGGGTAGCAGCGATGTGGCAGACCTGGCGTCCAATTTAAACCAGTCCCGAAAATAATAGTTGTTTATTTTTGTGCTGATACGTTAGCCTGAACCAACAATAAATGTGTATCAGCATCAATTAAAATCAAATTTTTTTATCTTATTTCAGGAACGATTTGAGTTCAAAAACTTTTTATTTATAATTCGTGAAATTTTGAAAAATTCAAGCATTAATGAAAATGTTAAGCATTTTCGTCCCAAAAGTTTTTTCTGAATAAATTTTTAATAAATCGTAAATAAAAACGAAAAAAATAGCCATTTAAACTTTGTTTCATGCATGTCCTACATATTTATCTGAACTGCTTTGACAACATTCATGAAATGTTTTTTTGTCATTATGGTTGTCGACTCTAGAAATATTATGAAAATTTCCGGCAGAATTCAAGTCCAAAATTTAATTAGTATTTTTTGAAAATGCTCTGTAAAAAATCAAGGCCGAATACTTGTTGAAATTTTCTGGTATCGTAATTATGAAATTTCCGGTATTCAGCCATGCCAGGGTCAATGAATATCGTTTCTGAAACTTCTGCATGAAATTACAAACACTTTGCTTAAGGACCGTTTGTGCCATTGCAGACGCAAATTTGTATAAACAAATTATCATTTTTAAAAAATCTGTAAAATGCGGCTGAATAGCTACTTAACTTTTAAAAGTCCAGGACATTTTTAATTTACATTGTAAACCCAAATGAAGGCAACTTTTTTTTCCTAAAAAGCGTGTTTCTATTTTCACATGGAAAAAACTCATAATTTAAGAAAATTTTATGCATGAGTGAATCAGATCCGCCACTATATAGTGCATAACACCCGACAATGTCTAACGTTATAAATAGATGCCTTCTAACAAAAAAACATTCCACAATACGGGTTCAAGTTGGAAATGGCAGTTGTAATGAAAAAGTGGTTATGATATCCTTACAGGATATTCTTAAGTACGTAAAAAACATTACAAAAAATAAAAACGCTTGGCAATGCTGATGAACACTGTCTTATTGTAATGAAAGAAATAAAATGAAAAATTTTTTCACATTTTCTTTGTTTTTGTCAAAAATTACTCTCGGCGGATAATAATAGTACGAAAAGTACCAAATCTGCACATCGCTGCTAACCCGCCTGATACCCAAGTGATAATTTTTTTTGATATACAATGGTTGGCGTAAACAACTCCATACTTTGAATACGATCACATTTAACCAAAACTTGGTAATTTTTATATTTTGATGACCTTGAATATCGCATTTGTTTTTTATTAGAAGATAAACTTAGAAAAAATCTCTAAAAAACTCAACCTCCCCGTAAAATTTGAAAAAATTTCTTAAAAAAAACTAATTTTTTTGGTGAATATCGTAGAGAGCCACGCACAAATATTTCTTCAATAATGTATATTGACGAGACAGATCCTACATAAGGCTTTGCTTTTTAGCCGGTTTAAATGATTTAATATGCTTCGTGCCTATATTTAGACACTGTGACTCACAAGGGTAAACCTCCTCACACCTTGACTATCTAAAAGGCAAAAAAGATAATTTGTGAGCCAATAACGTGCGACCAGAAATAACAGTCGTCACATAGCCTACAATTCGATTATATGTCATAGAAAGTTCATTTGATTTCACAAAATATCGTTGAACAATCATACGATTAGCCGTTCGATAAGTGTTATTCCTCCTACTTTTAGGATTTCGCCGAAATTTCTTAGAAAATTAATGTGTGAAAACGAATCATAATATCAAAATTCTGAGGAGCTTTTAGAAAGTTTTTTGAGAGATTCGCAATTAACTGCAATTAACCCCAAATAAAGCCGACAAGCACATCGATCAAATGTAGAACATATAAGGTGGTACTTGAATTTTTGAGTTCCAGCTGATATAGCAATATATTTCATCATTTAATGCATAATATTCGCACGCTCGCGAGATAGAATAATTGTTTGTTAAACGATACGAGATATAAAACTATTCAAGTTTGAGACCAACTATAAATAGGACAAAGATTTAACCTTGTAAATTTGTAACTTATATGTCAATTGTAAAAAATGGTATGTTTTTCAGCAAATACAAGTGAGTCAACTCCTCTTTTCTCTCGCAGTTATCTAGTTTACAAACTTCGAAATTTCAAACTGTTTTGTGTTATTGACTTAATTCTATCCTTGAGCTCAATCAGTGAAAAATAATTAAATTGAAATCTTTTCTAGTTTTTCCGTGATAAGCGTTCAAAGTTGTGCCTTTAGATAGGCTTTTTGGTGTGAGGCGAAGTTCTCGTTTCTGGGTGTGCGGAGGTTAAGCAATTTTTGAAAAAAACAGTACCATTTTGACCGACCTTATTTCTTGAATAAACGGTCACGTGATCCTTTTTGGGCAATGGTGTTATATACAAAAAACTCTTAGATTTTTTTTCTGATAACGATGAAAGGTGTTATTTGGTGATTTCAAAAATGTTTGCAAAGAATATGTTCTGTAATACAGTAAAAATTTTCAAAAAAAAACGCACAAATGTCATTTTGTTTTTAAGTTAATCAATAACTTTATAACTCATCTTGTCATCGATGATTAAGCGTCGTAAAATACGATTAAATGGTAAATGGCAGAAATCAAGTCTACGAGTTAAATACAAATCACTTTGAGTGCGTCATAAATGGTGTCATATGACAAAATTAAATTTAAAAATTTAATTTTCTAAATTTTCATTTGACGTTCAGTGAAATACGTAAGTTTACACATTTTGGTATATCACTTCCTTGAAACCTATTGTTTACCTCCTTATATGATTGAACTTTTTAATTATGACGTCATTTTGAACGCCTAAGCTATTTTTTTCGAACGAATTTTCTCGATAAGCAATTAACCATATGTATGTCCTGTAGAGCTTCAAAGATACTGGTCAGATCAGTCATCTTGTAGAAGTTCTACAGTAAAACAATCATTCAGTTTGCGGAATAAAAATCTCATTCTTTTTGTATGCATACAATCCTTCACACATAACTGATGTGACATAAGTTATTTAACATAAGCGACACACGAGGACCTAAGCCAAAATGGTTAAATTTTCTCCTTCCAGGTTTTAATGAAATCTTTTTATGTCGAAATTAGCTGAAATCTTGACATAACTTGCAAAAGTGGTAAGCCAAACTTCATCTTGAGCAGTTTTTTCAAATTTTGCTATATTTTCAAAATAAATGGAAGAAACCACCGTTTTTTGGCAATTATCCGTCGGAAAAACTATTTTTCCTTGAAAATGATATAAATTTCAGTGTCAAACTCGAAATATTTTTTTGAGGACTCATGAGAAAAATTTCGAAAAAAAGTGCTTCGATGTTTTCGAAAAATGGTTTAAAAAAGCCACTAAAACTCTGATGAGAAAGTTGGCTGACGTCAAGGAGATATATTTCAAAGTTTTAGTGGTTCAATTAAAGCTAAGCTTATGTTTGAACTTCATTAAACAAAAAAATACTTCGAAAAAAATAAAAATACCGCGGGAATTTCGGAAACATTTTTTCAATAATTTTGTCCGTGGTACACTTTGTTATCACCAAAATTAATTTGAAGTAGTTTCACTTCCCCAGAGGACACATAAAGCCAGCGACCAGTTCCCCCTGTATAAACTTCATACAATTAAAGTCACTAAGTATGCTATTAGGTCATGAATCATGACTCATGATGAATTTTGAATGCAATTTGAAATCGATAACAGACTTATTTCTAAATCAAATGAAAATTCCGACGATTTACCCAGTGATCCTCGCTGCATTTATCCAAGATTATTACGAGCACCTCGCAATGTGATACAAATGCTCTCGAGCAAAGGGTTACAAAGATATAGAACAAGTAAAAATAAAAATGCCAAAACAATTTAAATACCTCATGTTTTTACCCCTATCATGAGGTTATGACATTGATCTTCCGTTCACAGTGACTGCATTGAGATTTGGGACTAAATTGCTTATTTAGATTATCAAAAATAGTAACTTTATTGTTTGCCTGATTTCTCAGGATCGGTCCCCTAAATATTATTTTTTATTTACAATTTTAAATTAAAATAATCGAAATTCTTACGAAAATTATTAAAAATTGTTTATTCGAATTAACTTTAGGTTGAAATCATGTTATAATTTGTTATAATCGGAACATCATTTCATCTGTGAACAAGATTTATCATTTTAGGAAAACTTGTCTTCTTAAGGGGGTAACCGACGGGTTTTACTGATTTTCAAACGTTAGTCCTGAGCTAACCGCATTCGTAATGAAGTTCAATTTCGATTCTAGAGATATTTGTTTGAAATTTCAAAAAATGGTGTCAAAAGTTTTTTGTATGACCGGAGCTGGCCGGATCTCCGGTCAAAAAAGTGATTTTTTTCCATTTTTTGGACCCAATTTCATCTAGCTCCTGGATATCAAAATTTTCTTTTTTTTCAGTATTAAACTTAATTTTGTGAGCTTAACAGCCGTACAAAGCCTGATTTTCAAATTTCTTGGTTATTTAGAGAAATTTCCAAAATAATGGGTGTTTTTGCACATGTTCGCTGACCCCATTCATTTAGTATCAACAATATCAGTTTTTTTTTAGAAGAAAGCACTTCTTTAAAAGTGTGCAAAGCGAGGCCGGTACAAAGAGTTTTTTATTTTTTTTTCTCATTAGCTTTTTAAAGGCACTCAAGTTTATTTACCCTCAAATTCGTCAAATAGATTTTGACAGAAAAATTCCAAAATTTTTTGAGTAAAAATCCATAAATTTTGATAATTTTTTGTCAGTAAGGTCTAGATCACGAGAAATTAATTCACTGAAATATACTAAAAAATTCCATTATTTATGCAAAATTCGACGAAAATTTTTTATCGAAATTTCATCTTTTTTAAAGGTTTTTATAAGCAAAACCGTACAAAATAAGAGAATGCAGCTAAATCAGCTTCTATCCTTCTGAAGTCTTCCGAGAACAGCCTCCGTCGGTACCCATTCCTGATCTAAGAAAATGTATGGAATTTTTTTCTTCGAAATTTAAAATTTTGTTATTGCCAATGGTTCACAGATCTAATTCACAGTGATCTAACAGCGAACCAAACATTAGACGGCAAAAAAGTTCTTAAACTTTAAACATCACAGTGCGGTAAGGAAAATAAAACTGGAAAAATAGAAAATTTTTGGAAATTTTTTGACATCGAAATTTTTTTTAATATTTTTTGACAGCAACCAGCCACGAAACTAGAACAATGCACACTAAAATTAGCGNTTTTTTTTCTCATTAGCTTTTTAGAGGCACTCAAAGTTTATTTACCCTCAAATTCGTCAAAAATAGGATTTTGAAGAAAAATTCCAAAACTTTTTTTTAGTAAAAATCATAATTTTTGATACATTTTTGTCAGTAAGTTGCACAATAAAAATTAATTGTAAAAATAGTCAGATCCAATGTCTAGATCACGAGAAAAAGTTAATTACCTGAAAAAAATACTTAGAAAAAATTCCATTATTATGCAAAATTCGGAAAATTTTTTTATCGAAATTCATCTTTTTTTAGGTTTTTATAAGCAAACCGTTAACAAAAATAAGAATGCAGCTGAAATCACTTCTGAGTCTCGAGAAACAGCCTCCGTCGGTTACCCCAAATTTCTGGATCTAAGAAAATATTTGGAATTTTTTTTTTCGAAATTTAAAATTTTGTTATGGCCATGTTCAAGATCTAATTCACAGTGATCTAAAGCAACAAAAATTAGAGCAAAAAAGTTATTACTTCAAAACATACAGTGCGGTTAAGGAAAATAAAACTTGGAAAATATAGAAAATTTTGGAAATTTTTTGACATCGAAAATTTTTTTTTTATATTTTTTGAAGCAAACCAGCCATGAAAATGACAATGCAACTAAAATTAGCTTCCTATCACTTCTGAGTCTCGAGATACAGCCTCCGTCGGTTACCTCCTTAAGAATCTTAACGCCTAATGAAATTTCTTGTTGATGTTTTACCGGGGGGTTTTGTACGCGAATTTTGGTTAAAATATTTTTTTTCGACACATTCGACCAGAAAAATGAGAATGTGCGTGGTGTAAGAATTCCATGACCTCAAATTAGATCACGAGGTGGCGCTTAAGAGAGTACTGGTCGCATTTTAAGGCCAAAAACAGGGTTTTCAGCGTCGCCTCAATGAAGTACTAGAAACAGCACGAACAAATGTATTTCAGTTTAAGGATAATTGAACATTAATCTTGCTTCAACAAATCAAATCGAAGGCTTCTGATTGGCCGACCAATCAGGAACGACCTTTCAAAAGTGGCACTATTTCCACTTGAAAAGCCTACTCCTCCCTGAGTTTTTAGGGTACAAGAATGATTTATGACTTAAATAAACCGGACAGAACGTGAGCAAAACACCAAGTTGCGTTTTTTTGAAAATTCTTGAATTTGCTCTCAGTATCACCAAAAAATTGTTTTTTGGCCTTATTTTGAGTGCCTCGGGGAAAATACTACTCCTTCCTGGATTTCAAAGTCACACATTCGAAATCCGGATCAATGTGCAGCTGAAGAGTCTGTGCAAAACACCTAGTTGAGTTTTGTCTAAATTTCTGACTCGTTTTTCTGTAAATCGTGTTTTCAATTTCCTAAAATCAAGAAATTTCAACTTTTTTCATACGAAATATTTTTGAACTCATCAAAAANTGCTTTCCTAGCCATGTATCAAAATGAAACGATTACCAAAATGCTTGTAATTTTCCATATTTTCAGAAAAAAACATTTTAAAACTAATCTGGAAAATTATGTCCGAGTCTTTAAATGCGACCAGTACTCCCTTAAGTACCTATTTTGATGCAATTTATAAACGCTTTTCGTGCCTATCTGCACACACAATTCACTCGATCTTTATCTGTGAACTAAAAATAAAATAGATTCAGGGTATGGCCGGACGAACTGTCTCACTTCTGACTTGGTACAGTAGTATACTGTCAGTAAATAACCTTCAAACAATTTCAACGTCAACTCGGGTCGCTCCGAAACTAGGGTCAAAGATTCTTCGTGGTCGATCGTCTTATCGAAATATCAGAAACCATGGGTGAATAATAATCACAAAGAGTGTCACAGAGCAAACACCAGAATTTAGTTAATTGACGCTCGTGGTCAAAATTGACCAACAGTTTGTTATACCGTGATAACAATGCAAGTTGACCTTGAAATTGATTTTGGGTTATCTACTTTACCAAATAGGAATACAAAATTCGCTCGGCCATACATAAGATGTATTTCCTGAATAGTTCACAGATAAAAATTGAGTGAATTTAGTGTGCAGGAAGGCACGAAAAGCGTTTATAAAATGTACCAAAAAAGGCACTTCAGCGCCACCTGGAAGTCCAAGACCACTCTCATTTTTTTTGGCTGAAATAGGTGACAGAAAATTCAATCATAATCGATTTGCGTAGATAACCTCTTCAACGAGTATTTTTGATAGACATTATTCACTAGACAACATGTTATTCACATCCTTTTCAAGCGATTTTATCAAAACTCCTTGGGGAAAAAGTGGTCCTAACAAATTGGATTGCTCTTGGACAATATCAGCTGGTTCAGAAGATAATAGAATTGGTTATCTTGTACTTTTAGTTGTTTATACGATCGAGGAAAATAATGATATCCTCTGTAAACCAACAAAAGCAAAGTATTTAAATCTTTAATTTTGTATAAGAAATTCAAGACCACACAAATTAAAAGGTTTGATAACGTATTTTTGAAACGAGATGAATTCATAAGCATAAATTAATCTATCGAATCGAAAAATGCACGTAAGCAACTTTATTGCACGTTAAAAGCACCTTTTGGGCATTTATTTGTACAAGGAACACCAGGAAAAAATAATTGAATTAACTCTCTAGCGCTCCGCGGGCACATAATTAAAAAATAATTACTTATACTGTCATTAGAAAGTTGACAACGCGAACTTTTTCGATGATATTTTCGAAACTATATCGTGCATTTGAAATTGACCTGCTTATCGTGGGAGCGTGTTCTTTCAGCTACAGTACTGTTGTTGCTGAAATATTGAGTAAATCCAGTATAAATTTCAGGAGGAGATAGTTTGAAAGAAACTCATATAATTGACATTCAGCAACCGCTAGCAGGCCAACTTGACTTCACAAAGATGTGACTCCCTTCCATCATCAGTTTTTGGCTAAGTTAGTTTGTTTCAACATTTAAGAAAGAATATGTACTATATGATTCAAATAGTTTGAGACGCAAAAAACGCCCGCTGATCGGATTGAGCCAGTGTGCGTGGGCGCTCAATCGATATCGAAGTGAGACGCTAAAATCGCCCGGGCACTTTTTGCTTCTCACTACGATATCGATTTTTAAACTCAACTATTTTCAATATTTTTTAAAGTTTTAATTATTAGAAAATGAGTAGATAATCCTTAAACAGAACCAATTCAGTCAATTAGTTTAATATATTTCAATTATTTGCGACATTATATGTCATTTTTAAACGTTTTATTTCTTAAAAATTGAGTGGATTATCTTTAAACAGCACAAATTCTGTCATTTAGTAAAATATATTTCAAATATTCGAGAAATTATGTGTATTTATTCTAAAACTGACTTAATTTTTATCGAATGATGAAACTACGGTCTTCTCCAAACCAGTCTTTTGAAATAAGGCTTTTGATCATCGGAAATAAAATAAGTAAAGAAAAGTTTTGTCGACGCTAGGTTCTTCTTAAATCAAAAGGTCGCGGCCGTTATTTAATCAAAATTTATCAGGTGGTAGTTTGAAGCTGCTGCGTTAACCAATCCTCAATAATGACCACTTTTAGCACTGTTTGAACATTATATAAAGTCAAAAAATGTAATTATTTGATTTATTTGTAATTATTTTGATAAAATGACATTTACTTTTGTTCCAAGAAGAAATCAGGCTAAATTTAAGCCTAAATTTTCGGAAAATAAAATAAGAGAGGCCGTTGTATGTGCCCTGCGGCTGAAAATTGAGAAACCAAGAACTTATTTGATTCAAGGTAAATTTTGTTAACGTTTTTATATCCTTAATTAAGTCAAAACTTAAATTAATTTGAACATTTTCGGTTTTTAATAAGTTGATGACTCTTGTGAGATATTATCAAGTCGGAATATCTCAACCTACACATACCGCGTGAGTTTCAAGTAGCGAAAACACAAAAATTGAAAAGAGTGAAACAAAAAAACGGGATCAAAATTTAGGGCGCCCGTGATGCCATTTTCTAGAG
>SCLH01001444.1:182982-200171 GCA_004367855.1 Oikopleura vanhoeffeni
CATGAAATTTAATTCTCTATTCGCTGCATATCGAAATTTTGGTTTAGGACCATTTTTTTGCATTTTAGAAGATCAAAATTTAGGGCGCCCGTGATGCCATTTTCTAGAGTTTTGAAATTCTGGCACGAATATTTCATATCTAATTTTACATGAAATTTAATTCTCTATTCGCTGCATATCGAAATTTTGGTTTAGGACCATTTTTTTGCATTTTAGAAGATCAAAATTTAGGGCGCTTATTGGTTCCCTGGCTATTAATAATTGGCGAATAGAGAAGTCTGAATGTAATCACGGGGTCTGCACCTGGATTTCACGCGGGGGCGTCCCCGTAACAAGATGAGAGCGTTTTTTGCGTCTCAAACTATTTGAATCATATAGTACATGTATGTTTATGTACATTGTATGTGAATCAAGGGTTTTTTGTTCACTAACGGTTCGTGTATCAAGTTAACTGTTGTTTAACTTTTAATTTCAATGCTCAGCATTCGCTGTCCGATGCAACTTAAGAATCAAAATGTTGAATTTGAGCTTTAAATATATTTATTTGGAAAATAATTATAACGTGGAATTTTATGTCACTTTAGAATTTTCACAATAATTTAATTCTTGTTTCTACTGTCAACAGAGTTTGGTTATTATGGATATTCTAAATTGACAAAAATACTTTCACGGTCAGCTTGTTAATTTCACGGCATGAAAATATTATATTCTCGAATTGATCGAATATATTTGAAAAAAAATAATTTTTTGTTTTGCGATTTGTCGGCCAATCAGCGCGAAAAGGACTCAATAATATTGGAGACTGATCAATATCAATTTTGACTGAGCTATATCTTATTTCTCTTTTATAGCGTTACGTGATCGTTTTCGACTTTACCGTAATAAAGGAAAGTTTAAGAATTATCTGTAAAGTAGCCTAACATATGTTTTGTACAGATTTCAGATTTTTTTGCAGAAATAAGTACTGTTATTCCCCCAAAAAAACGCACAAATCATTTTTGTCAAACAAATTGATCGCTGCAGCACCTAACGGGCGGCTGAGGGTTAAATTAGTATTGCATGTCAATTTGGAAATGCAATAATCATCTAACTATATTTTTAATCACAGCAAGATTTTGATTATGAAAAACAAAACCACCTCTAATTAAATAAAGATAAAAAAATGCAGAAATTAACGTGGTTGTTGATCAATTCTTCATTATTTCAACGTTAGTAACCCACGAAGAAAATTTTTTAATTTTTATATACAATTTGACCACAACGTAGTGATATTAAAAATTTAATTTTTTACACATCAATTGATAATTTCAGCACACGGTCCAGAAATTTTCTAAATATAACTTGAAGTTTTGTAATTACACAAAAACATTTTTAATACCAAAAAAAAGTATTATGCGATTTTGTGGTAAACGTTTTCGAAGTATTTCTTTCTCAAACCATTTAAATATCAATTAATTTAATAACGGAATTTAACTACAATTGTAAGTAAATTCAAAAGATTGATTTTACTGATGTTTCGTGTATAAAGACATCATCAAAGTAATGATATAATTCAGAAAATGACATAAATGTGAACTAAAGCAGTATCTAGACCTCACAAACGTTTTTTGTGATTATTGGGTTTATGGAGGAGACGGCATAACTTAGCTTAACTCAGCTTAAATAGAACATGCCAAATTTATAATAGTGTCCGAAAAATAAAGTTTTCAATAACAATGTATAAACCAATAACATTTATAAATCACAATTTTGTTTGTAGGCATACACTCTTTCACATATATAATAAATTATTAATTTATTATATATGTGAAAGAGTGTATGCCTACAAACAAAATTATGATTTATTTTTTACACGCTAAAGAATAGTTCTAGAAGATGGCTTATCTGGTTGGAATCCTCAAAGCCCTGTATTGTTTCCCTCGAAACGTTCTTCTTTACTGATGTGACATCAGTGATGTCTCCGTCACTGACCTTTATGTATTAATTATGGTTCTGGTTTAAAACGTTTCTTTTACTTACGTCTCCTTTTCTAACCCTGAATAGGTTATTTGATTAATTAACGTTCTCTTTTACATACGTTTACCTTTTTACAAATTTGACAAAAATGTAACAATTTTTATTATTTTGAAAAATATTATGAGCCAACATTATTATCGATAAAAATGGTTTTACACATGTCGAATTTCCATAAAAACCCTTTATGGTGATATAATTGATGTGTTAGGGTGTGGTTGTTCATGGCGCAGTGAATCAAAATATTATTTATGATAATATTTCTGACGTTCCTGTCAAATTGAATATAATTGGAGTGTTTTTTTTGTTCATAATTTTTGCTCCGAAGTTGAATCTAATGAAGCAAAAATGATGATCAATCACGTTAATTGTAACGTTTCTGAATCTCAACATCCGAAGGGGTTGGTGAACGCGTGTTGTTTATTCTAGAGTACTGGGATATATCTCTTGTTGCTTTGATTAAGAGGATTCTGGGTGCTGACACAGCAATTTCTGGGGAGTTTTGACTACTTTTTGAAGCCTGATACTTTTTGTTCGAAATTTTGGAAAGTAAAAATAAAATATTGTTCTGTGAACACTGTTCTTAATTTTAAAATATGTCAATTTATATTTTAAATCGTAATAAGCTCGTAATTCACTTCACGAAAACGCGTTTCTCAATCCTTTATTTTTCCCCAGCAGGATATAACTCGCGAAGTTTATTTCCAAGGTGATTTAAACTTTCAAAATAAATGAGAAACATCGTTGACCACAAAACGTATGGGTTTTTTTTGATAGATAATGTTTGTGTCATTCGTAAAATGAAAAAAATTGACTTACTATATGTATTCGGTAATTTTTTTAAATTAAATCCCTTTCAATTATTTGGTTTTCAAATACACATTTTGGTCTGAATTGGTTTTTTCAAATTTATATTTTTCAAATGAACAAATATTTATTTTTTAAATTTTAGTATTTTATTTTACAATTTTACAGATAATAATACAGAAATAAAAGAGAATTAAATTTATTCGGAGTCCGAATCACTAGAGGCGCTATCTTCACTTGATAGATAGTCGCTAGAGATTGAGAATTCTGAATTTTGCTCAAGCTGTTTTATGAACCCCCGNGAGAATGACCATTTTAGCTCGATATTTGCACAACGCGGCAACTTCCAGCTGCCCGAGAGTCCATTTTAGAGGCTGTCCATGGTTTTGGGTCGACCCGGATTTCTGTTAGTAATAGTGTCAGAGTTTTTTAAACATACTTCTCTAGGTCAGTTTTTGACGAATAATTAAATTTCGCTATTCAAATTACATTTTTGTTCCTATTTATGTGATTAACTATTTTTGGTTAAAACTTTAAAAAAAAGACTTCAAAGTCGAATTAAAAAAAATTTATTCGTCGTAATTGATTTCTCAGGTCCGATTCACCCTGGAATTGGATTTATTTGTTCAACTTATCAAACAAAGTAAGAAAATTTTTGCATGCAATCCAGCACCCAGAACCCTCTTGAGGGCCTCGGTGCATTTTGACAGATTTGCACTTTTTTCAAATTTTTTCAATTATTTTTGTCTTGAAGGGAAACTTTTTGCCACTTCAAAATTTTCGAATAAAAACTTGTTCGAACACAAGTTGCCACTTTTCAGCTCACTTTGTATAATCTGAATTTCTTCAGATTGATTATTTGTTACTTTATTAATCGTCCTTTTGAAAAAATGTACTCAAAAAACGCGCGTTTGCTATCAAAGGTGTCTAAATTACCGCAAATTTTTTTTTATTAATTAGGAACCCTAAAAAACAATCTTGTTAACTATTTAAAATTTATTTAGTTAAAATTCATACGATTTTTAAGTCAAAATCGAAAATTTAAATTTTGAAAAAAGACGAAAAAAAAACGAAATTTTAGCACATCGGAATGAATATTTTTTTTCGTGAGTGAAATGAAATACATTTGAAATAGTGAACAGGTTGGCTTACCAATTGGGCAAGTCTCACTGAAATAAAAAAAAATAATTCTTGATCAATGAGGGCTTGGATGGATTTATCCAAAACACTAGTTTCATTCAAAAAATTATGATTAAGAGTATGAACAAGAGCGAATGAACAAAACGGGGACATGTTTGAATTTAGTTAAAGTAGCCATCCTCATATTTCCAGCTAATGATTCCAAAAAATAAGTTTAAAAATTTTGAACAAGAAATGAGAAAAATTTTCAAAATATTTCTAATTATTTTCGACCAAAAATCACTCAACCATGTCATATGATTTTTGAAAGAGCATATAAAAAATATAAGGTTATCTTGTCAAAAAGTTAAAGTAGCCATTTTGTAGAGTTTTTTTTATTAATTTGAAACAATAATTGAAAGAAAATTTTGAACGAAAAATAAGGCATTTTTTCAGAATGTTTGGAGCTATTATCGAAAATTTCTCATAATTTGTAGAATTCAAAAAGTTTAATTCGAACTCAAAAACTTTTTCAAAAGTCATAATGCAAAAATTCGCTAGTTACAAAAGTTGTCTGGATTATGAAGCATCACTTTGATCGTATATTGAGAAGAATATATCAACCCCGTAAAAAGTTTTTTATCAATAGCCCATATCTGTAATACAGATTCTGTATCTGTCAAAATGCACCGAGGCCCTCAAGGCTTATGCAATTTATTGACACTTTATAATATCAATATGATTATTCATTCCGAAAAAGCGCACCTTATATATAGACAGCCTTATATATAGGCACCTGATAAATAAGCAGAGAATATAGGCGCACCTTATATCCCTTTATCTGATAGTGTGACACACTTTTGTAAATTTCCCGGCGCTTATTAGCGAACGTAGTGTGTTTTCAAGTAGTAGGGCCGGGATATTTACAAAAGTGTGATAAAGGGATATATTATATATATTTTATATCATATATAGGCAGAGAACTAGCTCAGTCGCTAGTTGTTTTTGATTCACAGCCTATCAGGTCCAAGTAAAAGTCCAGTCAAGTTACCTACATAAACAACCAAATTTCAAATACTTCGGAAAGCTAAAACTGATATTAATAGAAGCTTTTGCTATGATGCTGATGATTTCAGTGCTGAAACACGCTTCGAGTTAATTTTTGGTGGAAAACACAATCAGAAATCGGTTTGCTATCCTCGAGTGAAAAAACCCAATAAAAAGTATAAGTGTGATAAAACAAAGGGCTGCCCATATGAAGAGTGTTGTGGCTGTAGAAGAATTTGTGCGAAAAAGAAAATTTGCGATCAACTTGTCATTCAGAAACGGTTTCAAAGTTTTTGAGCCCATAAATATGAGGGGTCGGCTTATTTGAAGAATTTTGTACCGGTTCAGTATGCTTAGCAAAACTTGGATCGGATCGGTGGGCTCACAAAGAAATTATATCTCATTGGTAGACCTGCAAAAAATTCGATCAGATTCGGCTTTCAGATCGGTAGACTCGCTTAATAATTTTATCGGGATTGGATTGGAAAACCGATTTGATCTGATCCGCCGATCCGATTCCATTCAATTTTGCGGACCCCTGATAAAAATATATTTCAGAGGATTTTTAAGGGATTTATTATTATTTATTTCGAAAAATTAACCAAAAAAATAGGCCACCTATAAAAGGCTACCCTGAGCTTGACAAAGGTCTGAAGGCGATGAAGGTCTGAAGGCAAAACGCTGAGTAATTTGTTGAATCAATTTCAAATTGTACAGAATAAAAACGATTTTTAAGTATTGAAATGACAAACCAAAGCGAATGTTCGGTCATATAATCAGCGAAGAAAATTAAGTTAATTATGCTCCAATTAAACCTGCAGAGAAAGCTATAAATTTTCAAAAACTCATGTATATATCATAACAAATATTTTTTGTACCACAATGCTTTTTACAATTCACAGTATATCGAAGATCCTGCCTAGTCGTCGATTTATCTCGAGCGTCATAACTTTGAGCAAGTGTCCAATCACAATACCGGATTGTCGACTTGATTCAAGAATCCCGCGATTTAATTGTCCACTTTATCAAAGTTATGATGCTCCAGATAAATCGACGACTAGGCAGGATTTTCGATATAATCAGCTGATGGTTTTTGTCAATTTGTGTTCTAGATTTGAGAATTTATTGGCGAGTTTGACCAATTTGATTGGAATACTTTTCACCTAGCGTGAGTGTGTTGCCTATTGCCGAAACCTACTGTTTAAATAGAAAATCCCTTGGTCTTTTTGTTAATCAACTATCAGGTGTGCACTTTTCATACCAGAAGTGTTTATAAATAGTTTTTTAGCTGGTCGACAATGTTAGAGCTTTTGATAACAACACTTTTCTCGTTTTAACATTTTATTCCAAAAATTTTTATAATCGTTTGTTTCGGTGTCGGTTAATTCTGTAACAGAACAAGAAGAAAAGTGCATTTCCAAAAAAAATAACAAACCTGCATCTGCGGAACAAGATAATTATGTTGATTGTCAAAAGTACCAAGATTTTCGTTTGTTAAAAAATAAGAAAAATGTTTAAGACATTACAATTACACTTATAAAAAGACATCTGAATTATTTAGGATAAAATGAATTTTCAAATTTATTTATTATATAATTTTTGACAGCCAGTCTGCATCAATGAAAAAATTATACAATAAAAAATAAATAAATTTGTCAAAATCGGTTGTCATTGTTAATTACATCGCAAACAATGAATGTGCATTCTTCTAAAAAATAAAAAAATTTATAACCTCAACAGCAAACCGTTGAAATAAAAGAAAAACATTTTGACATTTTTTCATTATATATGTTGTTATCAAAATCTTATAGGGATTACCGAACCTCATAGAACAGAGCCTGAATATTTGAATGAAACAAACAACGCAAGGTATTAGCACCCAATCAAAACCCTGGATTGCGGAATAGGCCGATTTCATTGGTCAGATTAAGAAAACATCAACCAATCAAATGCTCAGATTTCGCATTTTCAGATATTCAGGATCTTTACTCTGATGGTCGGTAATCCATATTGGCGACCACATTAAAGTAAATTATGGTTAGTGTCTTTTTTTATACTTATTTGTGAACTATATTTTGCATGAGTTATCGTAAGGATAAGATTCAGTTAACAATTCGGTATAAGTTATACTGTATAACCGTAGATCATATTAACAGACCTAGTAGAATTAGCACGTATTAATTAACAACTTATGATCGAAAATATATTGCAATAAATTTCGCATGAAATACAAAAGAACCATTGTTTTCATAATTTTTTGAAAAAAATTTATCGACATTTCTTCTAAATAATTTAGTTTCTTAATTTTCCATCTTGTATTAATTTTAATTTTTATGTAACCTTCAAACTTCGAATTTATCTTATTGGCTTTTATAAGGTGTGATAACAGCTCACAAATATTCCACATTTTTGAAAAAATAAGTAAGCAAACGTTAAGTTAAAGTTTTTGTCGTGCGAATAAGATCGTACAAATCTTAAATAACCAATTTTTTTGACACTTCATTTCAATTTTGTATTTCACGAAAAATTTTGATATGGAAATTTTTTTAGTTTTAGAGTTGTAGTTTTTTTTTATCAAAATTCATTGAAATAACTTAATGATGTCCGGAAATTTTTTCAATGTCCTAAGGTTCGCTGGCTAAATCATGCTGCGCCGTTTCAAATTAATTAACAGGTCAATACAGACATTCATATTTTTGAAACCTAAATCAAGATGTTAGATACTGAAGATAGTATATTTAAAACTGTTAAAAATTCTCCTGCTGTCAAACGAGGTGGTAAAAATTGGGTCACATATTCGAATGATGGTAAGTCTTAACATTAAGTGAATTTTTATCATTTTGAAGGACAACTTACACCTTATCCAGAATGGTTCCCTGCAAATGGGGTGCAGATTCATTCACTTCCAATTAAGCAGGTTGTAGGGTTCGCAAATCTGATATTTGGCTTTGTTAAACGCCTATAAGTTATAGGCTATAACGTTTAAATAATCAATGAAAGAATTAATTCAGTTATATAATATAACTTATATTCCTTTAAGGGGTCGGTGCATTTTGACAGATACGGATATGAGCTCTTGATGAAAAACTTTTTACTGGGTTTATATATTCTTCTCAATATTATATTAACAATATATACCATCAAAGTAATGTTTCATAATCCCGGCAATTTTTGTTACTACAGAATTTTCGAATTATTGCTTTTTTAGAAATTTTTGAGTTCGAATTTTGAGTTGCTATTTATTTGTTTTTTTCGAATTTTGATAATGGGCGCGCCTGAGCTCGATTTGAAAATAAATTTAATTTTGGCTTTCCCAAGGTCGAAAAAATCTTAATAAACATTTTGAAATCTCCGTGGTCTGTTTAGTCATAACCACACAAAAATTGTAATTTTATAAATTGTTTAAGACAATCACATTTTTTGACATCCAAATTGGTATTATACCTTGAAAAACTTTTTAGATTTTTTTTCAAATTTTAATTTCGGATCTGTAAGAAGTTAACTGATTTTGAATTTAAAGATAAATTGTAGATTTCTTGTCTCATTTCTACAATATAATTGTAGATTTTGGAAAAAAAGCCGGTTCTGATTGGCTGCTAATAATGACAGCAATTTAAGTAGGTAGGTTGAAACTTAACATCATTGATAATGTTGTCTGAGTTAAGATAATTTTATTACGGTTGATCATAAGCGTAGTAGTAATCGAACTACTGAGAGATATTGATCAATACCTTGATATATACACGCAGTGCGAAGTCTGCTTGTCTAAGAACCATTGGCTGAGCAACCGAAAGTTGGCAGACCCGTCAGGCTAGCCCGTCAGAATTTTATCTTTCGGACAATTACAATTCCATGTGAAAACATTCTTTTTAAAATTCGCCAAAAAAGACATTTTTCAAACCCTATTTCAAAAATAAAATAAAAGAAAGCAGATACAGCCAGGTCAATGCATGAGCTAAAAATGTGAGAATTAACACTAGAGCAAGACTTTAATAAAGAAAACACATGAGCTCTGAAATTTTCTGCTCACTTGGTTAGCCGTGGAGAAATAAGTAAAGACCAGCTATTTTCCAACTTTTGTCAGAAAGCCAGAGGTCAGAAATGTGAGAAAGTTTTAGATCTACGTGACTTATCTTGTTGACTTTGCGGCCGTGGCCTCATAACGTGGGTGGCTCAAGCTACAATTGACTTTTAATTGAAATTTGAAAATGGCCACAATTTAGAAATGAGAGACAAGAAATCTACCAATTTATCTTTAAATTCAAAACAGTTAACTGTGTATAACAGATCCGAAATATAAATTGAAAAAAATCTAGAGAAAGTTTTTAAGGTAAACACAATTGAGATGCTCAAAAAATTATATCTTCATACAATGAATAAACAGACTCATTTGTAGCTGTGGTGATGACTCAAACAGACCACGGAGTTTCAAAATGTTTATTTAAGATTTGTTACGACCTGGAGCCATTTGAAGCAATAGATTAGTATTATCTTTTTCAATATCGAGCTCGAGGCGCGCCATTATAAAATTCGAAAAAAAACAAATAAATTAGGCAACTCAAAATTCGAACTCAAAATTTCTAAAAAGCAATAAATTGTCGAAAAATCTGTAGTTATCAAAATTTGCCTGGGATTGACTAAAACATTCTTTGATGGTGATATATTGTTAATTATACTATACTTGAGAAGAATATATAAAGCCCAGTAAAAAGGTTTTTCATCAAGCAGCTCATATCCGTATCTGTCAAAATAACGACCTTAAGGGAGTATGGACGTCAGATTTGACATTTTCGTCGTTGAAATATACTGAAACTAACTGTTCACTGAGAAAAACCGAAAATGATTATTTGTAGATCTTAATCTTGCGGAAAAGTAACATCACAAATTTATTTTTGATCCATTACAACAATAGGTACATGTATCGTAAACATGGGACAGCTTTCGCTAAATGCAAGAATTATCTGCCCCAGCGTATAATAGAATGAGCTCGAAATTTTCCGAAGATCTACGTACGGGAGTATGTAATATCTGTTCTCGAATGCTTTTTTGATCCGTGAGACTGAGACTAATTTGCAGAACGCTGATGAATAACCGACGATTTTTCGCAATATCAGACTTCAAAACGTATCTCTGCGAGGATATATTTGCAAAATGGCTCAAATTTTCTCGACATGTATTGTTAGACAGTTGTTAAAGGTTTGCTCGAGCGCTGTTGGCAAATGTCGAGCTAGAACTCGAAATTTATTGATTTTTTGGTCGATTTCCAAAAGAAGTCTCCGGGGAATAAAAAATGTGCTGTCGTATTTTTTTCGAGTAATGTGGCCAAAAAAAGCAGTGAAATCCTGATTGAGTAATTGTTGATGATCTTCGTCAAGTTGTTTCTGTTATGAAGTTTATGTGTGTCTAAATTTGATTGATGAATTACGTTTTTTTAATTCTCTTTTGAAAGAAGTATCTGTAGAATCTAAGAAAATCGAAAATAAATTGCTGAGAAATTTGCAAATTTTTGTGGATGATTTGGTCTTCTTATGTACATTATTAGTCACCTTATTCCCGTATTCAAAGTTTTCAATGCATGTTTTAATGGCTCAAGGCCTTTATTTATAGTCAGAGTCGCATACTTCCCTTTTATTAAGAAATAATAAGTTATTATATAACTGAATTAATTCTTTCATTGATTAATTAAAACGTTATAGCCTATAACTTATAGGCGTTTAACAAAGCCAAATATCAGATTTGCGAACCTACAACCTGCTTATTGGAAGTGAATGAATCTGCACCCATTTGCAGGGAACATTCTGGATAAGTGTCAGTTTGCCTTCAAAATGATAAAAATTCACTTAATGTTAAGACTTACCATCATTCGAATATGTGACCCAATTTTAACCACCTCGTTTGACAGCAGGAGAATTTTTAACAGTTTTAAATATACTATCTTCAGTATCAAACATCTTGATTTAGGTTTCAAAAATATGAATGTCTGTATTGACCTGTTAATTAATTTGAAACGGCGGCGCATGATTAGCCAGCGAACCTTAGGACATTGAAAAATTTCGGACATCATTAAGTTATTTCAATGAATTTGATAAAAAAAAACACACTCTAAAACTAAAAAATTTCCATATCAAAATTTTTCGGTGAAATACAAATTGAATGAAGTGTCAAAAAATTGGTTATTTAATGATTTGTACGATATCGCACGACAAAACTTTAACTTAACGTTTGTGCTTATTAATTCAAAAATGTGGAATATTTGTGAGCTGTTATCACACCTTATAAAGCCAATAAAGAAATTCGAAGTTTGAAGGTTACATAAAAATTAAAATTAATACAAGATGGAAATTAAGAAACTAAATTTTAAAAGAAATGTCGATAAATTTTTTTTAAAAAATCTATGAAAACAATGGTTCTTTTGTTTTCATGCGAATTTATTGCAATATATTTTCGCATCATAAGTTGTTAATTAATACGGTTAATTCTACTAGGTCTGTTAATTATGATCTGCGGTTATAGCGTATAACTTATACCGAATTGTTAACTGAATCTTATCCTTACGATAACTCATGCAAAATATAGTTACAAATAAGTATAAAAAAAGACACTAACCATAATTTACTTTAATGTGGTCGCCATATGGATTCGACCATCAGTAGTAAAGATCCTGAATATCTGAAAATGCGAAATCTGAGCATTTGATTGGTTGATGTTTTAATCTGACCATGAAATCGGCCTTTCCGCAATCCAGGGTTTTGATTGGGTGCTAATACTTGCGTTGTTTGTTTCATTCAAATATTCAGGCTCTGTTCTATGAGGTTCGGTAATCCCATAAGATTTTGATAACAAACATATATAATGAAAAATGTCAAAATGTTTTCTTTTATTTCAAGGTTGCTGTTGAGGTTATAAAATTTTTTATTTTTTAGAAGAATGCAATTCATTGTTTGCGATGTAATTAACATGACAACCGATTTTTGACAAATTTATTTATTTTTTATTGTATATTTTTTCATTGATGCAGACTGGCTGTCAAAAATTATATAATAAATAATTTGAAAATTCATTTTATTCTAAATAATTCAGATGTCTTTTTATAAGTGTAATTGTAATGTCTTAAACATTTTTCTTATTTTTTTAACAAACGAAAATCTGGTACTTTTTGACAATCAACATTATTATCTTGTTCCGACGATGAGCAGGTTTTGTTTTTTTTTGGAAATGCACTTTTGTTCTTGTTCTGTTACAGAATTAACCGACACCCGAAACAAACGATTATAAATTTTTGGAAATAAATGTTAAAACGAGAAAGTGTTGTTATAAAAAGCTCTAACATTGTCGACCAGCTAAAAAACTATTATAAAAACTTTGGTTATGAAAAGTGCACACCTGATGTTGATTAACAAAAAGACCAAGGTTTTTCAATTTAAACAGTAGGTTTCGGCAATAGGCAACACACTCACGCTAGGTGAAAAGTATTCCAATCAATTGGTCAACTCGCCAAATTCTCAAATCTAGAACACAAATTGACAAAACCATCAGCTGATTATATCGAAAATCCTGCCTAGTCGTCGATTTATCTGGAGCCATAACTTTGATAAAGTGAACAATTAAATCGCGGGATTCTTGAATCAAGTCGACAATCCGGTATTGTGATTGGACACTTGCTCAAAGTTATGACGCTCGAGATAAATCGACGACTAGGCAGGATCTTCGAGTATACTGTGAATTGTAAAAGCATTGTGGTACACAAAAATATTTGTTTATGATATAACATGAAGTTTTTGAAAATTATAGCTTTCTGCAGGTTTAATTGGAGCATAATTAACTTAATTTTCTTCGCTGATTATATGACCAAATTCGCTTTGGTTTGTCATTTCAATACTTAAAAATCGTTTTATTCTGTACAATTTGAAATTGATTCAACAAATTACTCAGCGTTTGCCTCAGACTTCATCGCCTTCAGATTTTGTCAGAGCTCAGGGTAGCCTTTATAGGTGGCCTATTTTTGGGTTAATTTTTGAAATAAATAATAATAATCCCTTTAAAATCTTCTGAATATATTTTTATCAGGGGTCCGCAAATTGAATGGATGGATCGGCGGATCAGATCAAATCGGTTTCCAATCGATCCCGATCAAATTATTAAGCGAGTCTACCGATCTGAAAGCCGAATCTGATCGAATTTTTGCAGGTCTACCAATGAATATAATTTCTTTGTGAGCCACCGATCCGATCCAATTTTGCTAAGCATACTGAACCGGTACAAAATTCTTCAAATAAGCCGACCCTCATATTTTATGGGCTCAAAAACTTTGAAACCGTTTCTGATGACAAGTTGATCGCAAATTTTCTTTTTCGCACAAATTCTTCTAACAGCCCCAAACTCTTTCATATGGGCAGCCCTTGTTTATCACACTATACTTTTTATTGGTTTTTTTACTCGAGGATAGCAAACCGATTTCTGATTGTGTTTTCCACCAAAATTAACTCGAAGCGTGTTTCAGCACTGAATCATCAGCATCATAGCAAAAGCTTCTATTAATATCAGTTTTAGCTTTCCGAAGTATTTGAAATTGGTTGTTTATGTAGGTAACTTTACGGGACTTTTACTTGGACCTGATAGGCTGTGGAATCCAACAAACTAGCGGACTGAAGCTAGTTCTCTGCTATATAGATATAGAATATATATCAGGCAGTAGTATATCCTTTATCAACTTTGTGTAAATATCCCGCCCTTACTACTTGAAAAACACTACGTTCGCTAATAAGGGCCGGGAAATTTACAAAAGTGTGTCACATATCAGATAAAGGGATATAAGGTGCGCCTATATTCTGGTTATTTATCAGGTGCCTATAATAAGGCTGTCTATATATAAGGGTGCGCTTTTTCGGAATGAATAATCAATTGATATTATAAAGTAATAAATTGCATAAGCCTTGAGGGCCTCGGTGCATTTTGACAATACAGATAGGGCATTTGATAAAAAACTTTTACGGGGTATATATTTCTCTAATATACGATCAAAGTGATGTTCATAATCCAGACAACTTTTGTAACTAGCGAATTTTGCATTATGACTTTTAAAAGTTTTTGAGTGTCGAATTAACTTTTTGAATTTCACAAATTATGAGAAATTTTCGATAAAGCTCCAAACATTCTGAAAAATGCCTTATTTTTCGTCAAAATTTTCTTTCAATATTGTTTCAAATTAAAAAAACAAACTCTACAAAAATGGCTACTTTAACTTTTTGACAAGATGACTTATATTTTTATATGCTCTTTCAAAAATTATGATGATGGTTGAGTGATTTTTGGTCGAAAATAATTAGAAAATATTTGAAAATTTTTCTATTTCTTGTTCAAAATTTAACTATTTTTTTGAATCATTAGCTGGAATATGAGAGATGCTATCTTTAACTAAATTCAAACATGTCCTCGTTTTGTTCATTCGCTCTTGTTCAATACTCTATCATAATTTTGAATGAAACTAGAGTTTGGAAAATCCATCAAGCCTCATTGATCAAGAATTATTTTTTTTTTTCAGTGAGACTTGCCCAATTGGTAAGCCACCTGTTCACTATTTCAAATGTATTTCATGTTCACTCACGAAAAAAATATCATTCCGATGTGCTAAAATTCGTTTTTTTTCGTCTTTTTTCAAAATTGAATTTCGATTTTGACTTAAAAATGGTATGAATTTAACTAATAAATAAATAGTAACAAGATTGTTTTTAGGGTTCCTAATTAATAAAAAAATTTGCGGGTATTTAGACACCTTTGATAGCAACGCTGCGTTTTTTGAGTATTTTTTTCAAAGACGATTTATAAGTAAAAATAATCAATCTGAGAGAAATTCAGATATACAAAGTGAGCTGAAAGTGCAATTGTGTTCGAACAAGTTTTTATTCGAAAATTTGAAGTGGCAAAAGTTTCCTTCAGACAAAATGTAATTTGAAAAAATAAGCAAATCTGTCAAAATGCACCGAGGCCTCTCAAGAAGGGTTCTGGGGTGCTGGATTGCATGCAAAATTTTCTTACTTTGTTTGTAAGTTGAAAAAATAATCCAATCCGGGTGAATCGGCCTTGAGAAATAAATTACGACACGAATAAATTTTTTTTAATTCGACTTTGAAGTTTTTTTTTAAAGTTTTAACCAAATAAATAGTTAATCACATATAATAGGAAAAAAATGTAATTTGAATAGCGAAATTTAATTATTCGTCAAAAACTGACCTAGAGAGTATGTTAAAAAATTCTGACATATTTACTAACAGAAATCCGGGTCGACAAACCATGGCCAGCTCATAAAATGGACTCTGGTGCAGTGGAAGTGCCGTCGTGTGCAATATAATCGAGCTAAATATGGTCTTCTTCGCGGGGTTCATTATGAACATGCTTGAGAAATTCAGATTCTCAAATCCTAGGACTATCTTTCAAAAGGGTTGAAAAAAGAAAAAAAAAAAAATAAAAATATGAAGCGCGTCTAGTGTATTATGGAGACTCCGAGTAAGATTTATTCTCGTTTTATTTCTGTATTATTTCGTTTAAAAATTGTTAAAATAAAAGTACTTTAAAATTTAAAAAATATAATATTGTTCGATTTGAAAATATAAAATGTTGAAAAAAACAATTCAGACCATAAACTGTGTATTTGAAAACCAAATATTGAAAGGGATTGTGAATTTAAACAAATTATCGAATACATAGGTAAGTCAATTTTTTTTCCTTTTATACGAATGAACACAAACATTTATCTATCATAAAAAGAACCTCATAGTTTTGTGGCGTACGATGTTTTTCATTTATGTTTTGAAAGGTTTAAACACTTGGGGATAATAAACTCTCGCGAGTTATAATCTGCTGGGAAAAATAAGGATTGAGTAAACGCGTTTTATATAAATTGACATATTTAAAGCTTAAGAAGTGTTCACTAGAACATATAGTTTTTAGTTGTTACTTTGCCATAAATTTGAAAAACAAGAAGTATAGGCTTCAAAGAGTAGTCAAAACTCCCAGAAATTTGCTGTGTAGACCCAGAATCCTCATTAGATCATAGAGCAACGAAGAGTATATCCTGTCCTAGTGAATAAACACACGCCGTTCGACGCACTTCGATGTGAGCGATCAGAACGTTACATTAACGTGATTGGTAGTATCATTTGCTTTCTATTAGTTAACTTCGTGGAGCAAAAATTATGAACAATAAGAAAACACTCCAATTATTTACTGTTGACAGGACGTAGAAAATATTATCATAAATAATATTTGATTCACTGCGCACGCAAAACCACATCCTCTAACATCTCAATGTATATCACACTAAAGGGTTTTTATGGGAATTCGATATGTGTAAAGACTATTTTTATCGATCATATGTTGGGCTCATAAATTTTTCAAATAATAGAAAATTGTTCATTTGCAAATTTGTAACAAAACGGAGAGGTAAAAGAGACGTTAATTTAATCAATAACCTATTTCATGGTAGAAAGGAGACTAGTAAAGAACGTTTAACTCGAGAACAATAATTATACATTAAATGGTCGTGACGGAGACATACTGGATGTCACATCAGTAAAGAGAAACGTTTTCGAGGGAAACAATACATGGTGTTTGAGGATTCCAACAGATAAGCATCTTCTAGAACTTATTCTTTAGCGTGTAAAAGAATAATCCATATTTTGTTTGAGGTCATTATTCACTGCTTTACATAATATAATAATTAAATAATTTATTATATATTAAATGAGTGTTATTGCCTACAACAAATTGTGATTTATGAATTTATTGGGTTTATGACATTGTTATTGAAAAGCTTATTGTTTCTGGACACCATTATATATTTGGCATGTCTATTTAAGCTGAGTTACTATAGTTATGCCGTCTCCTCTATAAGCAAGTAACCAAAAATGTTTGTGAGGTTCTAGAATACTGCTTTAGTTCAATTTAATGTCATTTTTCGGAATATATCATTACTTTGATGATGTCTTTATAAACACGAAACATCAGTAAAATAATCTTTATTTACTTACATTGTAGTTAAATTCCGTTATTAAATTAATTGATATTTAATGGTTTGAGAAAGAAATAGCTGTCGTCAACGTTTAACGAAAAATGCATATACTTTTTTTTGGTATTAAAAATGTTTTGTGTAATTATCAGAACTTAAGTTTTATATTAGATAAATTTTCTTGGACGTCGTGGCTTGA
>SCLH01001444.1:202797-216937 GCA_004367855.1 Oikopleura vanhoeffeni
GCTGGTCTTTACTTATTTCTCCAGACGTAACCAAGAGAAAATTTGAGCCATGTGGTTTTCTCTATTTAAGTCTTGTTCTTGTTTTAATTTCACATTTTTCAGCTCATGCATTGAACCTGGCAGTATCTGCTTTTCTTGTATTTTAATTTTTGAAATAGGGTTTTAAAAATGCCTTTTTTAGGCATTTTAAAAAGGAAGTTATCACATGGAATTGTTAATTGTCCGAACAGATAAAATTTGAAGAGCAGCATTCGGGCACGTGTCCAAGCTTCTCGTTGCTCGCCAATGGTAATCTAGGAAGGCACGAGACCTACCTGCGGGTAATCATGAGGTATTGTCAAATATCTTTAGTAGTGATTTACTACACTTATGATTAACCGTAATAAAATATCTTACTGAGACAAACATTATCATGAGTTAGTTTCAACCTACTACTAAATGCGTCATTATTAGCACCAATCAGGGACGCGCTTTTCCAAAATCTACAATTATAATGAAGAAAAGTTTGAGCATCGCTTATGGACCAATCAGATGTCAAGTTGACCTGAAATCTACAATTGGGCATAAAATTGACTTTATATTCTAATCTAAAAAATGAAAAATATACTGCAATTTATCATCGATTTTTGTAAGTTTCGGCGAAGATGAGTTTATTTTTATAATTAAAAAGTAGCACAATTCATTGAGAAATTTAATGGTTTTTTGTATTAGTTTATTTTCAGTTAAAATTAATTAAACATCAAATTAAACATGCAATAAACATTGTAATTGCTGCACTCTCTACTTATAAAAGTAATTTATAAATGATTTTTTAACCAAAGTAACAATCACAAATACGTGGACAAGTGGCATCTGGTAGCATCATGCATTCTCCAGACTCATAAGTTATGACTCCTAACCATTAGTTAGTCAAAAATCATTCACAGTGTTTTAAAACAGGATGAATTTTCAACCTCCGCCTCGTCCCGATCACGAGCCACATTTTTTCATCCCGATCCCGTTTTAAAGCACTGGTAAATTACCAGTGGTAATGCAAGCGAAAACTTAACAAATACATAAGGAGCATGCTGAGCGCACTTGCTGGTTGAAAATTGGTAGTTTCCTTAAGTAATTTTGTACCCCCTGATCAATGATTCATCATCTCGCGTGAGTTTACCTAAACTGTTCACTTTTATGGAAGATGCTCTATTTATGGGCGGCAAGAAGTGATCAGAACGTGAGGTCCCACCGAGAAGTTTTGTATCGAGAAACGTATAGTTTCGTCTTAAGGGACAACCGCGGACAGCCTAATCGGTAACTGCAAAATTATTGAAATTCATATGTAAAATATCTAAACAAACAGATTCTACTTAAGTGGTTGAAACTTATATAGTTTTATTGAACATTTTGCGAAAAATAATATTTTTAAAATTATGAAATTTTCATTATGTGAATCAGCATATAATTATTTTGTTTTAACAATCCAGAAAATTATCATTTAATTACTAACTAAGTTGTTTGGTTATTTAATGAATGTCACTTTCATGAGGTATGATGGTTGAAATTCACATTGAATTTTTGAATAAGAATTACTGAAAACTAATACGGTGTTAATTGAATAATCCAGTGAATATTTATTTGTAATTAAAGTCAACATTATTTTTTTGACATATTATTTGTTATAAAACTTTTAGCAGAGAATGACCAGTTCCACGAATTTTTATTTCGAAATTTAAACATAAATTCAAAATATAAATATTGCAAATAAAATGTACAAAAAGTACCGAATTATATTTATACATATAATTGTAGGATATGATTCGATCAAGTGAGTCAGCAAAAATCAACCGACGCAATAATTTGTATCCATATCCCTCATTCACACTATTTTATGTTAATATCCCGGCCGCTGATTAGGAACGTAGTGTGTTTTTAAAGTACGTAAGGCGCGGGATATTACAAAAGTGTGAATAAGGATATGGAATTTGTAGCGTTCGTTTTAGATTCATTTCAAGAAAGACTAACGAGGATAAAAGAGGAGCTTAAAAAGGACAAGCAATCTAGTTCTCTTTGGTATCAAGTAAGTACTTGGGCATTAATAACTAAAAAATAGGAGTTTTGAAGACAACTGTCGATTCTTCACCTTACTGTTCTCACTTAATTTTATAGAACTGAAAATAAAAATCTCAGAATTTGAAATGTTGGTTGCTAAAATATAACCTTATAATTTCCTTATGCAAAAAAATTGAAATCTTAACTACCGTTAGTTATCTGTAAAAAAATAAAAAATTCCGCAAATTTAGCGGGGGTTTTTTATCCTTTTTTGCGTAGGTTTAAGCAAAAGATAGGCAACAAATGGGGAGGGGGGTAGAAAATCCGGTCGGGGATGATCCCTTTTACAACCTGGCCTAGGCTGTCAGTGGTCAGATCTATAACGAACATGGAAATTTTTCACTCGATATTTGGCGATATCGGAATCAAAAGACGAACCGTGAAATTCTAAAAACTATGACTAAAGACATTTTCTCGAAAAAATTTCAATTCCAGGAGATATTGGAATTTTCATATCGAAATTCATAACTTTGATTTAAAAATTCATAATTTTGACATTGTTCTCGACCCTATCCGACCGGTAAACGCCCAATGCTCACCAAGGTTTAAGTTAGATCACTCTTCTCTGTAGACTTCCACATGCGGAGCAGTACTAATTGATCTAATATTGTATGGGGCGCCAAGGGTCAATTAACAATCTGATGATTCATATAGAACGTCCGATTAGAGAACAAATTATTATTTATAAAGAAAAAAGAATCCAAATTTGAATTTAAGCAATACCAGCAGAATAATGAAATTGTTTCCAAGTATTCTGCTTGCGAGTAGAGCTGCCGAATTAAATGATGATTTTGAGGACTCGAACTTTACATCGATTTTGATAGGTAAGATTTTGAATATTCAATAATTTCAGAACAATAAGACAATATAATCAGTGATTATTAATCACGTTAGAAACCAAGCGAAAATTTTTAAAATGTGAATATTTTTGTGATTTAACTCGCAAGAAACTGGTATTTCATAATAAAATCAAAAAATAAACTGGTCTATATCAAGAACGACGATCTATATCATGGTCAAGAACGATGCTTGATCAAAACATTCTCTGAATTTTCGAAATACAATTCTAGAAATTTCAATATTTTTAAGCAAATTATTTTTATAGAGATAAAAAACTAAAGTTACCATTTTGAAATAATTTGGTGAATTAACCATGATATTTTTAGATCAAAGCTGGCAAGATTTTGATAACAGGGCCGATATGCTTTTTGCCGAATTATTTCCGACAGTCATAGACGACCCAAACTACATGATGAACGTAAGTAAATTTAAAAAACAACGTAGCCTATAATTTTAACAATCAATCGTGATGTTTTTTGAAAGCATTACTATCGGTGAATTTAAAACTCAGGGTAATCCCTTTTCAGGAAATTTTCGATTTATGAAAAAAAACAAATAATCTTGTTAGGTGCCAAAAATGAAAAAAAAATTCAAAATCTCAAGTCCGCCACCTTAACAAATTGGTCAAAATTGGCGTTTTAAACGTAGAATTTGCGACCAATTTTTTGCGCACGGTCGGTATTTCTTCAATTTTAATTATTTCCCAGGGGCAGTAGAGAGCATTAAGCTTAAAAACGAAGAAATTATATTGATAAAGACAAAACTGACAATTATTGTTATTTTTTGGGTGACGAAGTGAAATTGCCTGATATTCAGGTTGGTTAATAATTTCACCGCTAAAATTGACCCTTTAATGAAAATTGGGGTCAAATTATATTTTGTGATCTTATTTTTTAAGTTAATTCGTTTTTTTCAAAAATCAAAAAATTATGTCCAAAGGAGGGTCTTCAGGGTTTAAAACTCACGATTGATGCTCTCAAAAATAAATTTTTAATAGTTTCCTCGCAAACTTAAATAATTCTTAGTGAAAAGCATATTAACAATTCCGCATTTTTTATAGAAATTTTGATATCATCATTTCATTTTTAGCAAGAAGATATTGCACGTGAAGATAATGCGTTATGCGAAAAGGGTGTTAATCCACAAACTGGGGGTAACCTGAAGTGCGTTGTTAACTCCAGAGTTCGAGGGGGAGGCTCCAGGCAACCAGAATTTCCATTCCAAACGCAATCAAGAAAATTTCGACAGTTAAAAATGCTTGTTCTTTGGCTTCAAAAAGACCCAAAATTTGGAAAGTATTGCTATTACGGATGCTATTGTCTTCCAGAAGGATCTCATGACCTCAGTGGAGGTGGTTATGGGGAACCAGTTGACCAAATTGATAGGTAAATTGATGTGAAATTTTTTTGAAATTGGGAAGGATCATTATGAAATTTTTTATCCTTCAAAAAATTATTTTCAAAATTGACAAATATTTTTGAAATGTTTTAGTTATGGTAGTTAATATTTGGAACTTGAAGTTTGTCATGTTCATAAATTAACAGAAACAGTTTTTTTAATTTAATTTGTGAACTATTAGTTAACTGCCCGCACTGAAACGTTCGTATATGTCAATTGTGGTGCACCGCAGTTGTGGGCAATATAAATTAAAATAAATCTAAACAAACCATAATCGTGATTCTTGTTCAGGAGACACCAAGTCAGAGCCAGGCTTCCTTTACTAAGGAGGTACTAGTGCGTAACCTGTGTAGTAATAATTTTTAAACAATCATGTAGTGAGACAAGTGCCAATTTGCACTTAATAATTGCAAAACCGATATTCAATACCCTTTTCATGTCACGAAATTATAATTTGACTTATTTGAAGGCAAAAATAATTTATATTTTCGTCGAAAGTAATATTTGATTTTTAAGACGAACATCGGCTCGTGAAAACCCTATTTGTTTAAAATTATTTTTGGTAATTAAGTTTTAGGTAGAAATGATATTCAATTTCATCATTCAGAAAAGTTTAAAATATTTGCCAAAAAAAATTTCAGAGTCCAAAAACTTATTTTTCTATGAAAATTTCACCATTTCGACGTGACCAAACTTCTATTTATTACGAACCAAATAAATCAGAAATATAATGTCTGAACAAAACGATCAAAAATTTTGAAAAACTTTGAACAATATAATTTTTAGAAATCGTGTATAGGTATTTATAAACACGAGCGCTAAATGCCAACTACGTGTCAATTAGCACTGACTGGTGCACGGGTTAAACAGTTAGACTTATCAATTTTATTAAATAGAGAATGAGCCAAAAAAGTGATTGCTTGTTAAATTGTTTGCAGTTAAACAAAGTTATTTGTAGAGCTTACGATTTATTATAGAAAATTTTAATGCAGGGTTATTGTCGAATGAGAAATATTTCGCAAAAATTGCATACAATTTATTTTGCACCGTGTCGAAATTCGGTAATCAATAGTTATGAGTAGTTCGTCCTTAATAACCCAATTTCGAGATCAACTATGCAAAATTACGCTGATGCAATTTTTGCAAAATATTTCTCATTCGAACAAAACCTGTTTCAAAAATGCTTAAAAAAGACCAAAAACTCTACTTATAAATACGGTTTACTAAAAACCATGTGTAGTAATAAATGACAAAGATATTAATGGTTTTCAGATCATGCAAAACGTTTAATCAATGCTACGAATGCGCAAAACTTGGAAATGGTGTCTTGAAAGGTACTGGGGATCGTTGCGAAGGCGAATACACCAAATACCGATTCAAGCTTCAATCCAATTCGCACACTGGAGAAAAATCCATCGCTTGCATTGACAAACGGAATACTTGCGAGCGACACATTTGCGAATGTGACCGAAAATTGGCAGAAAATCTACAAAAATGGGAGATGATTTGGTACGAAAATTATCATACGGGGCTTGGAGATGGCACCTGGAAATATGACGAGCAATGTAAGAAAAAACCAAAATCTATGCTTTATACAGCACCAGAAACATGCTGTGGAGACAATTTTCCGGATATGAAACCAAAACAAGGAGGCAAAGAATGCTGTGCGGAAACCCCTTGGGATCCAAATGTCTCAACAAAAAAATGCTGCTTAGATGGACACTTAAAAAATACATGCTGATGCTCAATTTCTTGCAAGAATTAATCATAATGATAAGTATACTATCGGTATATAAGTTAAATGAATAATTTGTGACATATTTTGTATCTAATTTACCCCGCTGAATTTTTCCTACTTCACAAAGTGAAATTGGTAATTTGGGAGGTTGAGTGTGTTTCAACGATAATGTGTATGAGGGGATAAAAATTCAGCAAATGATTAACTGAAAATAGATAAATCATTATGCACGTGATTTTACTTACATCCCTTCCGCCAAAGAATTTGTACACATTTAAGTTACTTTCATGACACGAAACCTGCTCACAGAACTGGTCACCAATGTATAAATGAATTTCGAATGTTTTATTTTGAGGCGGTTCGCTCTTCAAAATCAATTATTTGCTACCAACTTTTTTGATGTTAAACAAATGTATATTCGAAATTATTTAAAAAAAACACAAAAATGACAATTAAATAAATCAGTTCAATAATGCACCTAGTTAATTGGTCATTATAAAAAATTAATTTACAGAAAAAATATAACATACTGTAAATTTTGTAAATACGATTGACAATTCAGTTACCTAGTATTCGTAATCGAATCTTAAACTTGAATTAAATAAAGTTTTAAAATTTAGCCTAAAAATTATTTTGTTATGTTTGACCTCAGGATAACTTTGAAAAACCCGGATCTGATCGAAATTGATCGGATCGCAAATTTTGGAAACCTCGCATTTTTCAAAAAACTGATCGGATCGAACTTGATCGAATCGGAGGTTGACAAAAACCTGATCGAATCGGATCAAAAAAAGACAATCCGATCCGATCAAGTTTGATCCAATCCGATCAGGTTATGCTGACCCCTGGTTTGACTAGCTGAATAATTTTTTTGGAAAAAATGTCTGAGACAGAGACATCATATAGACTGATTAAAACGATGTTATGACGATAAAGATGATCGACAAATGAACTGCTTGTGAAAGTGAAGAAAACATTTGATGAAAATAATTATGATAGTAATTGAAGAAACGAGATAAATGTTAATAAATGAATTCATATTTGTAAAAATAAACAATATCATTTCTAATAAATTGTAAAAACTTATTATTATTAAAAACTAACCCGACTAGGGTTTGGGGTTAACGTTCGACATTGATGTTTTTCGAAAAACCGCAGGAGATCGTAAAAACTCTGTTATTTCTATTTCAAGGCGCATTTTTGAATTAATAAGCAATCACGAGAAAATATTTGAAAGAAATTTTCAATATAATATCAATCAGGTTAATGTTTAAGTTTTTTAACTTCCTGGAGGAAAAAAGTGTGACAAAATAACTTCAAATTATAAAAATTGATCAAAATTCATTGAATTAACTGCCAGGCTCTAAGATATAGCAAAATATCAGAGAAATATCTTTTTAAAATCGTGGAAGGAAATGACTTTTTACTTAACGTCCAATACTAATTTTTCCGTCTTTCTCTGATTTTGTCCGTCATAACAAAAGGTTAAAAACAGCCTGAAATTTCTTTTTTATGGCTGCTTTAGAGCGTGAAAATTGTTTTTCAAAATCGAAGGAGAAGATAGTTTTATAGTTTTCGGATGCTCATCATAAGGTTCGTCGTGGCAAATTGTGAGAGTTTCATTTATACTTTTCATAAAAAGTCGAGTTATGTAAAATGCATCGCGTTATTCAAACATCCTGCTGGCAATGCAATGTATTTGACCAATCTATTATTTATTTTTAAGCAGTAGGGAGAAATTATAAAAATGCTGGTAATAAAACTCAATTAAGAGGTTAACAAGGCATGATCAACTTGAAAATAAAATCACTTTTCATTATTATGAATTTTTGGCACTGCAATTTCAAAATTTAATAATATATTATCTTAAGTTAAGATTCTTAACCTCTCAGACACATAGCCATTGAAGTGTCTTTGATTTTTTTAAAAAGTCCAAAAGGTACAAAAATAATCATGGCAGTGATTCAAGAGTCAAATCGCCCATAGAGTTTGCAATTAATTAAACAAAATATATTCAAAATTAATTTTGAATGAACCGTTCAAAGTATATTTTATCTTACTTTTTTCTGAATTTCCCCAAAATGTTTCTCTATCAGCTGTATCTCATAATTCTATTGTAAAAAACAAGGTTTTGAATACTCAGTTTTTTTAAATTTGTCTTGACCATCCTTTAAAACAATAGTAATGGTTTCACTGAATGTAGAACTTGTTTTATTTTTTTTTATGACACAAAAATTGCTCATGAATTAGAAAGCGGAGCGGAAATATAAGAAGCAGAAAACTTTTTTACCATTAATTTTATCGTTTCAGAGGTGAGAATTTTTTATTTAGTTTGAATCTTATTCCAAAAATCGTATTGTATTCTTTAGAAAACAGTGTGAGGCAACTTTGTTATTATACAGCTTCAATTAAGTACTCAAAATGTTAATTATCTCAATATAATCATCCATAAAGTTAAGTCTGTCTTTTATCTCAATGACTGAAAATAATTTAATCGCAAGCATTTATACTTGTCTGAGAATAAAGGTTGAAAGTCGAGACATAAAAGTGGCTCTGGTGCCTAAGGGGAATATCAAAAGTTAAATGAGTGAGCGGGTTAACGATATTTTTATTATTTTTCTAAGATAATTAGAATCCATTTAATAAATTGACTTTCACTATTTGCGCTGCTTATTTTGTCCAAAACGGGGCTGAATAGGGGGGGTGGGTGTCTCCATCCGCTTATTCTCTGATCTGGAATGCAAACAAGTAATCATTATGTGGTAATTCAAGGTTGATAATGTTCTAGATTAAGTTTTTGGTAAAAATGTTTTTGCTTGTAATCCATTAAATTCATATTCGAATAAAAACTTTGATTCCTAAAACTTTGAACATTTTCCGTTTTAATTTTGTGTTATACGTCTATTTATTACGGTACTTGCTGTGGCATTAATGCCACTTGTCAGTCAAAATTTATATATAATTCGGCTTCTGAAAACAAATCGTACCACTTTTTTTTATTTTTCTAAGATTACTGAAATTGTTTAATTATCGGTTTTTGTTAAAAAATTCGAAACAATGGTCTGATTCGCACTTTTTCGCACAAAATTCAAAGCATAATGAAAATTTTACGCATTTTTCTTCCAAAATTTTTTCTGATTTATTTTTTGAAATATGTGAATAAAAACAAAAAAATAGCCACTTTAACTCTTTTCATGCATGTCTCCATATTTTCTGACGGCTATTTGAAAAATTGTGAAATGTTTATTTGTCAGTTTGTTGTCGACTTTTTAGAAATATTATGAAAGTTTTCCGCAAATCAAGTCAAAAATTTTTCATAAATGGTTTTTTGAATTGTCCCTTAAAAATCAGGTCGAATCACCTGTAAAAATCTATTAGATTTCCATATTCCAACCGATGGAAGGGTCAAGCGCATATTGTTTCTGAACTACTGATAAAATTTACAACACTTGCTTGTGACACCGGTTTGTGCCATTTGGCACGCAATTTATAAAAATTTTTATTTTTTTGAAAAAATCTCAATCAAATTTCGGGTGTTATAGGATACTTTTAACATTAAGTACACAAAAATAAATAAAGTTCATTAAGCATTATTTTACTTTTGCAATCATAAAACATCAAAATTCGAAAAAAGTGTAATGAGATGAAATTCTTCAAAAATCACAAGGAACCTGATGAAAACTATTATTAAGCATATTTCCGGCCTTTTTTTCGAAAATTTCAGCCTCGGACAGTCTATGCTTCGGGAGAATCCTTGATATTGCTCCCGCCAATCAAAATATTTGAAATTGAATGCACGCTTGTTTCGTGAACTCATTTCTGGCTAACTTACTCGGAATATTGAAACTGAAAAATTGTTTGCTAAGGCATTCTCCTAGTAAATTTTAGGGAATGTTTAGAACCTTAAGGGGTAGAGCGATGTGGCAGACTGGCGTAAATTTACTTACGAAAATAATAGTTGGTTTATTTTTTTGTGCTTATTATCGGTTACGCTGAACCAGAATAAATGTTATAGCTCATTAAAATATTTTTTTATCAATTAAGGAAGATTTGAGTTCGAACTTTTATTTTTGAATTCGTAAAATGTTCCAAAAATTCAAAACATTAATCAAAATTTCACGCATTTTTCGACCAAAATTTTTTTTTTTCTAAATCTGTCAATGAAATTGAAAAAAATAGCCACTTTAACTTTTTTCATGCATGTTTACCTATTTTCTGACTGCTGTTTAAAAATATAATGTTCATGTTGTCATTTTTTGTCGACTGTTTTTAATATAGTTATGAAAATTTTTGCAAATCAGTCAAAATTTTTATTAATGCTTTTTTGACTTCTTGAAAATAGATACGGGGGGATAATTAAGTGTAATAAAACCATATATAAAAAAAATTTGAAATTTTGCCATTTTGATTTTTTTCTAAGATATTTTTTAAAAGATGAAGTTAAAAAATAAGCTTGCTCGATTTTGACCATAAAACTATCAAAATACGCCCTGACAGTAAGCCAACTTTCTAGCAGTTTCACTGGCTTTCTTGAGCCTACATGTCGAAAATCAAGACTTTTTTTTTCGAAAATTTTTTGGAAAATGAGCAAAAAATATATTTCGAGTTTTTAGCTGGAAATTGGCAAAAAAGCCAGTGAGAGTCTATTACAATGTTTCTTAGGATACTTGATAAATCTGAGTCATTTGCAATATATGCCTAGGAGGAGAGATTTTGAAGTCTGAATTGGTGAAAATCTCGGTTATTTGGCGTTCTAATTTGTTCCGTCGCCGGATCAAAGAACATTCCCCGGGGTGAGAAAAGACTTGACATACTACGTTAAGTGATCTGTGATTTGAGTAAATTTGATATACCGTCTGGAGGAGATAGTTTTTTTGCCGTTTGGAAATGTCACCATTGTATACGATACTGTAGCTTTTGTGTAAACATGGTCAAAATAATTTGTGATGTACTGTTTCGCAAGATTAAAGGATGATGTACAATAAGCAGTTTTAGCGTTTCTCATAGCTTTGCTTATTATTCAGAATATATTCACGTGGAATATGTTCGGAACTATCCAGATATAACCCCCCTTAAGGAATTTTTTTCAATATGGATAATTGATTCTGCCCACTAAATAGGCATAACCCGAAAATGCTGGGTTTATATGAATTATCGCCTACAAAAAAAATTCTCTACATCGGGTAGTTGGAATGAGTTCTAATGAAAAGTGGTTTTTCTATTTTTACTGATATTAAGTTTGTTGGAAATTAAAAACAATAACGTTTGCAAGATTGAACACTTTTAGTAAAGAAAAATAAAAGTATAAAAATTTTCAATATTTTTTTACTTTCGAAATCATCCGAAAAAATGTACCAATCTGGCCACATCGCGCTACTTAAAGCAATACGCCGCTCCCCCTTTCAAAAAAGAATCGAAAATTATATATTAATGGATTCGGTAAAATTTTTTTCTGGACTAGCTAAAAATAGTAAACAAGTAAATGACTTTCTTATTGTTTTACAAGCGAAGACTAGTAGTGAGGTCAAGCGAGGCCAAGAAGTCATTTAAGGGAGTGACCGATGGAAGGCGTGTATCTCGAGATCCATACATGGGAGAGGATAGATAACCGTCACACCTTTTCATGGCGTATCAACAGGAGCGACCGTAGGAAGGATCACCAGTAGGGAGGATTCGGATATATAAATTAGATCGCATTTATATTACAAACTTTGTTGGGTGATCACCACAAATTTATTAGAAGTAATGACAAATCATTCGGAATACATGTGACTAGAATTTGATTATATCGATGAAGCTGGTCGGTTTTTGTGGAGAGTTGACGAGAGTAAATTCGAATATTTTCAGATTTCTCATTTTATGAAAACATCTTGAAAGAAAAGAAAGACTCTTGCCTGATAACAGTGGTTCAAATAGGGATTCGAAAAACAGGAGTAAAAAATACAACGGATATTTCGAGGGTAAAAATGATTCATTTCTATTTCAACCTATTAAATAAGCATTTAAAAGTAGATTCGTTTTATATCATTATGTATACTAGACTGTACCATTCATGAAAGTTTAGTTGGTCCTACGCATCCGGGTGGGGCACGTAATGATATTTTTTCTCAACCTAAGTCATCTTAAATGCCAACTTTTCTGAAGCTCTGAGTGTGTCGAGTAACCGATCATCTTTGAGATCCTAAATCAACAGCCCGTGCCTATAATATACCCCAACGACGATCACCAAGACAACATTAGTGGCGGGCTTCGAAACGATAATCTTAGGATTAGTTTGCCCGGAAATGGCATTTTACTTTCATTGAAATTTTTAGGCTTGTCAATACTCAGTTTCAAAGAAAAACGGAAATGATGGGATCCAATAAGTTCTCAAATTTTAAAGTAGTATGACCTATAAGAATAGTCTACTCGGGAAAGGGTCATTTGTTTGGGCGTCTCAATATTTGACAGCGACCTTCCCTCGGAATTTTGGTAGAAAATTGAATATCCAGTTATTAATTTCAGAATCAAAAAAAGAGATATACCGCGTGAGTTTCAGATAGCGAATCACAAATATTGAAATAGTGTCGGTTTGAGTGAAACAAAAGGGGTTTTATTAACAAAAATCGGGATATTTTGAGTGATAGCTTTGTTTCAGTTGCGAGTCAACTTATAGTGAAATGTTAACTATATTAAGAAATTAATATTATAAAAAATTACTTTTTAAAAAATAGTTTATAAAAAGACAAAAACTTGACATAGTACAACAATGTAGAACAACAAAAAATGAGATACGTCGTCTTACATGGATAAAAAAGTTCAAAGGTGCTTGTCCCCTTGGTCGTGATACTATAGTCTGTTAGCTCGAATATATAGAAAAGATGAGGACCAAGGACGACGGCGACAAAGTAATGGAATATCCCAGACAGGACCAAGATTATAAGGCATAACATTCTTGGTCCAGCTGAAGAAAATTTACCTGATCTTCTCGGTTTGGTAATCCTATATTATATAAGCTATTTCGTTCGGAAAGTTAAGTGAAATACATTTAATTTATATTTAACTCTTTCTTTTTATTGATTCAATAATCTAACTTTAATAAACTTATAAAAAGTTGAACCAATAGATTTTTAATCTGGGACAATTTAGCGGCAGAATTTTCTTTATAATTCGAACATAAGAATTAGATTTTAAAAGATGTTTTGTCGTCGCTTTGTGATATATAAAGCTGCAAACTTTCCGGAAACCGGTTCTCAAATTAACGTGAGGGGTCATGAGGCGTTAATTAGCATTTCACAGATGCCTTTATTGGTATATCAAGGTGCTCCGTTTATCATTTAGTATAAAAATGGACAACTTATGTTGATAGATCAGAAGTCGGAACTGATAATAATGTTCAACTATTTTCCAATGTTAATTGATGTCATGAAGGCAAAACATGTATTAGGCATATACTTTTTGTAAAATAAAAATTGGTCTGATTTATAATTTTTGGGCCAATAAAACACTCTGTATAAAAACGGTTTCACATCTTTTTGCGGCTGCAAATAAATTATCCGAATACGTCTGGGCTCTTGTGGCTGTCGCGGCAAATATTTTGAATTTAAATTTGCAATCCAAATATGCTCTGAAATCATATTAAAGAAATGGATTTTTTGTTACTCTCTCGTGCTTCACATTCGTCTAAGGTACAACCTTTCGGACAGAAAATTTCACATTACAAATGATGTGCTTTGTCAAAACAAGATTTCCGATGTATCACAGATTTCAAATAGATAAAGTCAATGTAGGAATTCGTGAAAATATGCGTTTATGGAGAGCACTCTCTTGGGGACATAATCGATCATCAACGAATATGACAGCGAACAAGGAAATTTTCAGACTTGTGAGGTTCTGTGCCAGAAGAAAACACGAAATGAATGACTTTCTAATAGGGATACACTTATTTTCCCTTGGAATCTGAATCTTTATCAGCCCGTCAAACTTTTGACTATTTTATTTGCATGATTTATACGTATTTAATTAATGTATTATTTCGCGACGAGACTTATAGTTGCATAAAAAATATTTCCGGGGTTTACTTCAGGATCTACA
>SCLH01001444.1:224074-261567 GCA_004367855.1 Oikopleura vanhoeffeni
GATATAGAATTTTTTGGCTAATCCGTTTTGGACACAATTGTATCATTTTTTCCAAACTTAATTATTCTTCGTGAAAAAATTTCAGTTCTTTTAGACGAAAGGCAGCATCTCAGTGGGTTTTATCATGAGAGTTGAAGTTAATTAATGTCGCATGAATAAAATTCGATTTTGCTACAAAGTAAACATTTTTGGTTTGAAAATCAAAATAATCGTTTAACAATAAAAATTGTTTTTGAAATTCAATTTTTCAACAAAACATGTCAATCTTTTAAACAAAATTGCAAATTTCTAACAAAATGTCAATTTTTTGCAACATAATGTTATTTCGAAGAAAAAAAGTTCTATTTTTGGATAAAATTCATATTGTATGGACAATATTTTACCTTTTTTTTGACAAAATTTTTATATCAGAACTTCAAATTTTGAAAAATTCGAACTTTATTTCTAAATTGAGGACAAATAAAAAGTTCTTTCGAACACCAATCCATATTTTTTGAACGAAATTTATTTTTTTCATCAAAAATTTGAATTTCAACAATGTTTATTTTATTTGACAAATTATGTATTGTTTTGTTCAGATAATTTGATATCTTTCAAAACACAAATCTTATTCAGGGGTCGCAAATTCAAACAAAAAATGGATTATACATAATGTAATTAGCTATTTTGTACATACATACTGTTATTGTTGTAACTGGGATCAATAACATAAAAATAATTACAATTCAAAATGGTCAAGAGTCCCACAGACATAAATTTTTTCAAAATTTATGATTATTTCATGTGTCAAGATAAACAGTAAAAACGTGGTAAAGATTTTTTTTTTTATCAACTTCTTTTCCTTAAATATAGTTTTAAAATTTTGATACACAACCATTACGTTCTGGACAAATATCTCATGATTGTCAAGAAAATTCACTGTTGCATCGACTTATGAGTAAACCGGTGTTTCGAATTGTACATTACTCTGTCAAACCTATGAAATTACAGATAGATATCAAAAAAAAAAATTATTTCAATTACAAAATGGATCCAATTTAATGAAAGGTCAGCCATTATCTCATAAAAAATAACATCACGTTTATCTTATTAATCCATATATTGACGATTTTATGGTTTTTTCCAAACGCAATTTTTATATCGTCCACTTATGAAATTCTCCTTACAGCTATTTTTCTTCAGCATGCGAACAATTCAGTAGTTCATTCTAAACCCGGTAATATTTCGCTAAAAAAACCTGTACATATTTTCTTCAAACAACCGGGTTTCCGGTCATTTTCACAAAAATTCGAAAAAGCAGCCTCATGTAAACGCGGCATTTAGTCGTTTAAACCCTATATATAGTTAAATTTTTTTCGAATTTTGCTTGTTTTAAGGGGATTTTTTATTCCTTTTAAAAATTGTAACATTGACTTTAAAAAGTAGCTAGCTCTTTAACTGGGTCATATTCTCGAGAAAAAAAAATTTACTTCAAAAACATTTCCCTGATCTGGAAGCTATATTGTGCCAGATTTTTGGAACCCAAAATGGGCCAAAAATCGCCTGCAAAAAAATTATATTTAGAGGGGCGCCTAAACCCCCTTAATTTGAAGTGCTCTTTTTTTTTTTTTCACATTTTCTTTTCTCATGATCAAATCTACCTTGTGTTAAAACAATAAACAAAAAATTCACCGTACAATAACCCGTTTTAGTGTAATCGGGTAATCCGAAAAAACACTAGGGCGCGCCGTGACGGTTGTGAAATGAACTCGTTCAAACTACCAGTTATTATATCCGCCAGCTAAAAAGTTTCCAAAATTTGTGATATATCAAAACAAAAATTTCTGATAATTATCTTGTCCATAAACAGTCAAGGCCTTCAAATGACAGTCGCTAACCAATCCGCCGTACTCATATCTCATTATGGATCTGAATTACGTTACCCCTTACTTGGCTGTGATAATAATTTAAATTAATTAAAAGATATTTAAGAAATAAAAACTAAAGACTTAACAGTATGTACTATTCCTCTTGAGGACTTAGTTTGGTTCGCAACCTGACACCCCGCGCTTGAGAATATTCATTTTTAGGATCGGTTCCCGCCAATAAATAAGGACCGACCAAAATGAAAAGCTCTCCCCAGTCACTCATTCATAAAAATGTGGAAAAGTATTTAAATGTTTCTTCTAATTCAATCTCACTATTCGTTTCATTGGGCTTCAAAAGTTACGTAATAATGAGTCATATGTTTTTATGTTCTATATCAATATTTATTTCGAGCGTTTAACTTAAAGGGGGTTGTGGGTGTAAAAAGAATGCAATGAGTGGACAAAAAGTTCATATAAGTTATACGAATAATGTGATCAAATATTTTTCAAAACTTTTCTGGTTTCGTAACGTCAACGTAAATTTATTTAATTTAACTTAAAAATAAAAGCAAGAACGGATGTTTAAAAACAATAACAACACCAAATTTCAAACTTTTCATGGACATACAGCCTACATAACTGTTGAAAAATTTTGATGAATCGGATTGTTTTAGAAAAACAATTCCAACCATGCACATGAAGAAATAAAAAATTGATAGACAAAAAATAAAAGCTTCATATCTGTCGATTAGTTTCGAAGTTGTGGTGTGGCCAATTCAACAGCCGTTCTGAATTAAATACTTCAAAGTTAAATTATTAAAAACTTAAAAGCCTGGATATATACATATATTCATCGTGGCAGCTGAGATTCTGCAACTAAGTTGCAGCAACTTCAGCCATAATAAGAATACTAACTGTACACCCAAATGCACAAAAAAATGCAACTTTGGATAATCAATTTTTACTTATCCATCTACCTAATTTGATTCAAATTTGATACCTTACATTATCGATGTGGTCAAACTATAACTGTCACTCAAGATGCATGAAAACATGCTAAAATTTGAGTAAAAAAAATTTATCTAGAAATTAATTCTTAAGATTGCCTTTTCTTTACGATTGTTCAATTTGACCTGAAAATTAATTTGTCCTGAAAATTATTAATACAATAAAAAACAAAACGTATTAGTAATTAATTAAATTTATCATTAAGAATAATTTAAAAGTAACCGAGTCGTTTAAAAAAACTTCCTACCATTGTATTTTATTCTGGAAAATTTTGAATGAATTTTTTTTTCGTATAATTCACAACTTTATTGAAAAGATTTCAAGTACAGCGAAAAAACATAATCAGACTTCATGCCATTGACGGTCATGACATGCTCACCTTATTAAAAGGATGTTAATGGCGAGGTTCGGCTCGGACATATACTTTTTTTTTGCCTTCTTTTTTAATATATGCTAGAAATCATAAATAAAAAGAAAATCACACGAAAAAAATTTTGGACAGAATTTCCCTGGTTTAAGATTTTGGGAAATACATTTTTGCATAGATCATTTCGATTCAGTATTGAGTAACATGATCAAAGGATTACTACTCGGTAGTCAAAATTTTGTCGAGCGTACCTTATTACCTGATATATTTCAAATTTTTAAAATAGAAAAATAGCTAGATTTAAACCTTCGAAAAAATTCAAAGAAATATTACGAAAAAACTTCGCAAGAAGATGCAATAAGCGAAACGATTGCAAAAGAAATAATTCAATAAACCCTTGAAATGTTGGAAAATAATTTTATGATTGAAGAACTAGATATTTAATTTGTCAAGATAAGATTCTTAACAGCGTGAAGTCCTATTCGATTTCTCCTCTTGTTTAACACCAGACGTTAAGACAACCAACAAATTGGTGAAAAAAGCGAAAAATGTAAACAAAAAATGATTTCTTTCGCATTTCGGTAAAAAAGCGGAAGAATTACTATCGAAATCCTGCTAGTCGTAAATTGTAATGACTACGTCAGAAATGGGGAGTCAAACAATTTCATTGGCTCAACTTCTCGAGAATCCAGTCCATTCATTGGTCACTTTCCTATTTTTGTGACGTAGCAATGCAATTTCACGACTTGGCAGGAACTTTCGATAAACTGTGCCTCCTAGACTATAATGAACTACGTTTAATAAAGTTATTTTGAAATTAAAGCAAAAACACTTAAATTTAAATGTTAATGAAATTAAATTCGACTAAGATAAAATAGAGTAAAAAATATGGACCAAAAAATCCGACCTTCACAATGTTAACCCGGACCCAAAATACATAAGTCCCCAAATTTTAAATTTCGTGGTCGATTTCCAAACAGCCTACATCCATCGAAAATAATGTCTAGGAAGCCTTTTTTATAGGCGCAAAATTTAAGGCAGGTGACCAATGAATCACAGGATCTTGACAAGACGTGGTAATGTGATGGGAAATGTCTCCCAACAGTACTGAACAGCCTGATAAAAAGGCAGACATAAGCATATTTTGCATATTCACCCTAAAGACCTCCAAAGTTTTTGTATGCTAAGCTTCCAAATTTGAAAAAATCATTCGGCCACCTTCAACACTACGACAAAGAAATACCCTAGGTTACTTATGCCGTCGACACGCAACGCTTATATGAATCTCACAACAGCTTGATCGCTGACAAAAATTTGTTCGATAATATATACGGCCAAAATTCTAGATAAGTACCTTATGTTTTTACTTTTGAAGACTTTTGTACGCAAAATTAGTCAGAAAAATGCCAGAGAACGGCAATAACGTTGCTGTTAAAAAGAAATCAATAAAGTCTAATGAAATTTTAAGTTAACAAATTTAATTCTGGTATTGGTGAACAAAACGGCTATGGGTGAAAAGGCGTGAGATGGTGAAACAGGGGATATGAGTAAAAAAAGAGGAGATGGGTTGTAAAAAGAAGGAGATGGGTAAAAAGAGAGACAAAAGTCACGTAACAGTAATGAGTCCAATCAATTTAACTGAAATTAAAAACCTCTGCTATACGTCCTGTAAAAAAAAGAGAAATCGAAAAGACTCACGGCCTGTAGGTTTTCAAAACATGTTAGTTTTCAAATTGAGTTTTAAAATTATGTTTTTGAAACTTTGTTTTAGTCGTATCTTGTTTGTATCTCAACCAAAACTAAACCGAAAGTTAGCTCCAAACCAAAGCCATGAAAGCCCACTTCAATCTCGTATTTTTTGGGTGGATACCCTCCGATTCTTTCAACAAAACTTGATATGAGCAGCACCGCTGGAGCAACAATTTTTCAAAATTTTGTCGGAAATTTTCTCACAAATGGTAATTTTTATTCGAAATTTTCTGTTATGAAAACTTATTTTTAGGAAAATATGCTGAGAGAGGAGTAACCAACATCTGTTAACCATTATCAATTTTCTGGTATCGATCAGAATGCAAGATATCAGGCCTGGACCTCAGGGACTTGTAAAGAATACCCACTTCGACATTATAAATCGAACTTGACCAATTGATATAAGTGACTGCTCAGCTTTGGATTTTCAAGTTTTTTATTCATACAGTTGGGTGCTGCAACCTGGTTGCACCTTGATGTTTTTAAATGACAAATCTTAAAAAAGTCATATTTCCAAATTAGATTCGATGGAAAATTCATGTAAAAAAAAGAATTTTTGTTTAGTTATTTTTTATATGATTCGAGAGTAAAACATGAATCTTTTTGAGTGCATTTTTTCAATGTTTCAGGTATTACTGTCATCTGATCGAAAATGTCGAAATAATTGAAAGATTTATCCTATGATACTTAAGCTTACAGGAATTTTTTGTGGAATAATTTTAGGTAACTAATACCTCAACTCATTTCAGGTCGGAAAAAATTCAAGATTTCGAAAACATTTCCTAGAATTTTGCTATACAGGATACGCAGAATTTTTTTACATTATTTGAAACCCTTTTATAGAGAAGAATTTGAGAGAAATTTGATGTTTTTGAAAAATGTTGAATCCAATTGATGGAAATGGTCACTTTACCTAGGCACGGTTCAGGATTTACCTCTTGAGAACTTTCAAACAAAACTTAGAAAACGTAAGATGTTATTTTTTTTGCGTCGATGTATTGATAACATTGATTATCATAATTTTTTAGGCATTGTTTCGCCGATTATTTGGTATTGCCAAGGTGACATAAAGAGCGAAGAAAACGCATAGAGTCCACGCCAAAATGAAACCGTTACTTATTATTAACTGGTGTAATTTCGAATTTAATTGGAAATTCAGTATTGTCGATTTGAACCTGAGATTATACTTCGAACATTATGTTCGTTCACAGAGGTCGGCACAATTGGATCCGATCCAATTATTTTTGGTTATCCGACGCCGATCCAAATTTTTTAACTAAGGCTACCGATCCGATCCAATTTTTCTGGCGAGCTTTCCGATCCAAAATTTTGATGAGCCCACCCCCTGTTTGGTTTAATCTAAACTTGAAATTTTCGAAACGTTTGAAACTTTAAAATTAATAAGTAAAAATGATTTAAACAATGAGAAAATCGAACGTCGATAATAACCGTAAAAATAACTAAAATATCTGATGCGAAAAAAAACAATAAAAAATGCAAATTCGAAATTACTTCAGGTCCTGTCACGGAGAGTCCGAAAAAGGCCTTGATGTCGTTACTGCGAGACGAAGAATGGGATTTTAAAGATTGAAACTGCACTCTAAATCCGAAGAACAAATCTCACCCCTGATCAGCGCGAAAAACCATGATATCGGAGTTTTGCCAAAGAACAATTTTCCTCAGATCATATGTGCGTAATCGTTGAAAAAACTACTGAAATAACAATGATAGATTCGAGAAAATTAAAAAGCCAATTTGTCGACAACGTCATATGCTCGCAAAAAATCAGACCATGAAAGTCTACGAAAACATACAAACTTGACGAAAAACTACAAATTCTATGTGAGAACACAAAAGTGCCTTAGAAAAAAGTTTTCAAGCTTTAAATTTTAAAAATAAATTTTCGTTTAATTATGAGAAATAACTGCATTGACTGTCACTTTTTAAATGCCATAGACGCATCTCTGAAAATAAAAATTTTAAAAACTCAAAAATGGCTATCGATGTTTTTACCTATCTTGTAGAAAATTTTCTTTGGTCATTTTTAGACTTAGGATTTTTTTTAATAAAAAATTTCAAAAAAAAATCGATTTTTAAGGTCAATTTTTCGTGATTTTACACGGTAAAATGTGATCCATTCTAGTTGAACAGGTCCGTATGAAGTGGCTAGAAGCTGATTTTTTTGGCCAGTGGAAAATTAAGGCCGATTTCGGCTAACTCCGTTTTTTTAATTGAGGGTCGGGGCGAACCAATAGTTTGACCTCTAATGACCGGTCAAAGTTTCAAGGTCAATCCAACAAGTTCCATCGTATAGTACCCTTGTTAGTACCGCCCCAAAAGCAATCGGAAAAGGTCGACTTCTGATGAACGTATTAGGCAACTATGGGTCATAAGGTATCTGAAGAGGTCGCTAGAGAGCAAAAACTGGTACACCTAGGTCAACCCTAAGTTCAATCGTATAGACTTGTAAGTACCCAAAAGAATCGAAGGTCCGACTTTCTGATGAAACGATTAGAGATTAAAAACTAGAGAGCCAAAAACGTTTTTTGCTCTCAGCGACCCTTTCAATACATTATTGGGACCCCATAGGTTCCTAATACGTTCATTAGAAAGTCGACCGCTTCCATTCTTTTGGGAGTACTTACAAGTCTATACGATGAACTTGAGGTGACCTTCGGGTGTTGACAACAGTTTTTGCCTCCATCTAAGCGGACCTCTCAGACATAGACCCAGTAGTTCCTAATACGTTCAAAATGCAGAAAGTCGACCCTTCCGATTCTTTTGGGGGTACTTACAAGTTATACAATGAACTTGAAGAATATGACCCTTACTTTGACCGGTCATTAGAGGTCAAATATGGTCGCCGCAACCCACTCAATTAAAAAAATTGGTAGCCAAAAACGCTAAATTTCACTGGCAAAAAAATCAGCCTTCTACACTTCATACGGCTTCGCTAGAACTGGATCACATTCCTGTAAAAATCACGAAAAAATTGACCTAAAATGATTTTTTTTTTGAAAATTTATCAATAAAAAAAAAAATCCTACGTCCTTAAAATGACCAAAAAAAAAATTCTCTAGCTATTCAAGATAGGTTAAAACATGCTGATACCCATTTTCTGAGTTTTGAAAAATTTTCTTATTTCCAAATAGTCATAATCAAAATAGACCCCCTGACAACATAATTTTTCTTTGGGATCATATTTTTTTTGTCTGGATTCCTTTTATAAAAGGACAAGAATTTCTTCAGGTTTACTGACATTCTATTCAACTTTCACCTCAGTTTTTGTTAAAAATGCTTTATGGAACTCATGAATCATGATTCATGAGATATTTCAAAAATGAACAATTTTTGAAAATAATAACATGAAAATATTACAAAGTTGAAAATAAACGTCACGTGATCGATGAATAGCAAATTTTTCCCGTATTTTCAGTCATTAATAATTATTTCAAAAACAAATGCCTGAATCGAAAGTTTTGCTTGAAGGCTACTGGATCAGTATAATTGAAACAGCACTTTTTGTAAACAAATTTCAAATTGATTATTTTGGCTTCCTTTAAAACCCCGATCTATTTTACAAAAAATCCACCCAATAAAAAATCAATAAAAAAAATCTAGACCAGCAAAACCGGCAATGAAAATTTAGCACTACCAATTTAATTTTGAAAATTTTGAAAACCCGACGTCGATCGATTTTGGACTCAAAATCAATTTGTAGACATGTCACAAGCTCAGTTATTTCAGCGTATATCGTGAACTTTATACTCAGCTCTTAAATTTGAACCGAACGTCATTAAAGGTAAAAAACAAAAGAGCTACTTGGTTAAGCTCGGTCAAAAACAGTTATCTTTAGACAAATAAACGTCAGTTAAATCCATAGGTTGCTAGTTCAGAAAATGTATGAATCTTTCCCTTGTTATTAAGTAAAAACACCAGTAATACATAACTATTGAAGTTAGGAGTGTTTCCGAATGCAAATATTTTAAACTTTAATGGTCAATCTACACGAAAATAAACACGAAGGTTCAATGTTGTTCAACAGAAATTTCAGATTGAAAAACAAAGAAATATGAAAACTTAAGTGAAGAAATTTAGTATAAAAAAAGTTCCTGTGAAAACATGTTAAAGGATACTTTAACAAAATTACTCGATCACATGTTTACAAAAAATAAATTGTACAAAATTAAAATAATGCATATCTAAAAAATTCGATTTTCTTCAGAACCGTACTTAAGCGTAGTTAATCCGATACTCCTTAACAAAAGCAGATTTTGTAAGCTTTTCAGGAGTAAAAATACAAGAAGGCCAACTATATCAAAAAAAGTGGTGTACACTTATAGCAAAATTTTTACGTTGCTGCAGAACACAACACACACAACATTCGAGTTCTTCCGCAACGATAAACTCTCGCAATGACATTGAATTTAAACTCCTAACCCATTTGATGTAAAAAACGCCGTACTCCCTTAAAGTTAGTCGAATCAATCCTAAGAAATTCTTTACAAAAAATGCCCAAAACCCAAACCACCCGACGTGACCCTTTAATTAATGCATCTCTTACATACTATGCAACAACCATAATTATTTTTACCTCCAAAAACTTGTTAAACAAATAAAATTAATTCTACCGTCTTTTCACATACCGCCCTGGTCCTTCAAAGGCAAAAAAACTATCACTTTTTTTTGGCTGATGCCAAACCACCTAAACCTAACAGAAATAGAGACAAAAAACTGTTGCTATCATTTTAAAATGTACTTGCTGAGCCAACTATGTTGCATGACAGGGCGCAAAAATAAAAAAATCGCGCAACTGAACACAGACACTCGTCACAGCCTAAGGCATTTACTATCATATCAATAGCTTGTCCTGATTACCTTGCTCGGCTCGCCCAACTTCGAACGAGATAACTTGTTCACTCGAAACTGGTTCGAGCTCGACAAAAACTTAAGGGACAAATTTTTTCCAATGCAACACTCAGAGTACTGCAAAAAGAGCTTTAGGTCGATTATTAACGCCGTTAAACAGAGGCTTTCTTCATCAGGATTCCTCAGGGCCGGACCGAATGATAAAAAAAACACCGCTTTTTACACTATACTAAGTGGGCTTTTTTAACAAAAAAATCGAACTCGCCCACAATTCTCGCTTAAATTAACTCTCAGTTGACTCATGAAGCAGGATGCACTCTTTCTGCCCTAAATCTGTTGTGAAACAATTCCTGTACCATTGCTCAACCCCCGTCGATGCTAAATAAACAGCGAAACATGTTGAATCTTCAATAAGTTCAAAATCCTGTGACTTTGATAAGTACTAATCTTTTTCTGACATCACACATTATGACGCACCAGTGAAATCTCCCAAGGATTATCTCGATTAACCCGCAAGTTTGAAGTCACGAAAAAGAACTCATAACTAATTTGGTCTTGTTACGTGATCATTATGGCTATAAGCTTAATTCTTGCGAGGTGCTTTCCGTACCCTAATTGGCACAATCCGCGACTTTTTTTGTCCTCCCTATACGTTTTGCTTTCCAAATTCGTCTGCATTTTTTTTTATTTAGGTCAATTATGCGGTACAAATGCACGGTGCGTGCTTTAGCGTACCCAAATTGGTCTGAATGAAAAATATGTGTAAAAAACGCAACGTCATTTGATATGCTTTCATAAGGGTGCTTATAGAGGAATTTGACTGACATGCACTGACCACAGTGATAGCATTACCTTATGCCGCATAAGTAGGGTCCCGTCGCAGGGAGACTACTCTCAAAACTAAGCTTTCGAGACGCGATTCTTTGAGATTTAAAGGGGTTTCAACTTTCTCAAAAAGATGATCCGACATAAAAATAAATTCTGGAGCTCCAAGTGGCACAATTTGAGTATGGAAACAAACAACCTTTTGGGCTTTGAAACACCGCTATAAAGGTTGATTTTTTTGTGTGTTTATATACCGCTCGCGTTAAAAAACTCAAAGAATAACCGTAACGTGAGGGTTTAATTTTGCAGATAAGTCTCCCGATACTGAACCCTACTTATGCGGCATAATCTATGGCTATCACGTGCTCTCAGTGCATTCGGTGGAATTCCTCAACCAACACCCAATGAGTTTATTAGAGACGCCACTAATCATGACGCTGCGTTTTACACATCATATTTCTTTCATTCAGACCAAATTTGGTAGCTAAGCCGGCCCACCGTGCTTCCGTACCCAAATTGACCTAGACTATTTGTTTTATTCGACCAATTGGTACGGAAAGCCCCGGAGCGGTCAAGCAACCAAATGGTACACTAAACAACCGACTCGTTAATCCTAGGGACTCGAGGACCGGCATCAATTTTAAAAATCGCATATGAAATCGCGAATGACACGTCGGGGGAAGATCCCCGAGGGGAATCCTAAAAAATGTTGTCGAAATATTTAATTATATTGAGTCATCTTGTGGTCTAAGGTCAAACGCAGAATAGTGAAAAACCGTACTCCTCGCAAAAGTTAAAAATTCACTTTGCCACTCAAAACCTCCCAATTAAAAATCTCTCCAATATTAGCATGGTACATATTGATTAATTATCTTGTGGCATAAAAAGCAATCAGCAAGTTTGGTTGCATAAAGTTGTAGATATGACATTGTTTATGAGTGATATTTAAGACAAGTTTTTTACTTGATTTAATGTGGCTTCTCATTTTTTGTAAATGTTATTATGTTGTCACAAAGTTGCCCTTTATTAATAGGAGGTGATAAAAATGTTATAATAATTACTGCGGTTCGACTCTAAAAATTTTATTCAATTAAACACCACAAAATAATAAACATAATATCTAAGAACAAAAGGGTATAAATAGGATTGAATTGTTTGTAAACAAAGGTGAAATACAATTTCGATAGAAAAAACTTGTTTAGTTTGATGAGATTAAAATCCACTTATCGTGTACGAATAACGTTTTTACTAAAAGCATTGGATATCAAAGCTCGCACCCATGGCCTGGCAACTGGCAATTAACAAACAGGGGAATATCGCAATTTGAAACCCAATTCTGATATAGAAATTTTAACTCGTATGACTTTAGACATGACTGTACCAGACTCGATTTATGCAACGCGTCGCCATACTTTAATCGGCCATATAGCAAAGCTTTTATTACAACATTCTCTTTTTCAATACGTTAAATAAATATTTAGCCAATTTCTATGCAAATTAAAAAAAAAAATTAAAATTTACACGAATTCAAGGGCATATCTAATGGAGAGACTAAGAAAAAAAAGTTGCGAAAATTACCTCAGTTTACAGACAAAACGCAAATAATAAGATGTAATTAACACCTTTTATTAATATTTGCAATTACCTCATTATAAACTTCAAATGATTTTTCTATCGCTCTGTCTATAAAATATTATACTGTTCTTTCAAAATTCTCTAGTCAAATGACTCCTTAAATTAATTTTGCTAATCTAATTTCCTATGTGATGAGAAAGAAGACGAGAGACACAACCCGCTAAACGCATGAACTTCTCACTGATTCTTAATGTAATTCAGTGTCGGAAGTTTTGACTTCAGAAATGCTCTATTTTAACCGGAGGCCAATTTCAGCAAAATAATACAAACAGAAATCTTGAGTTAAAATATCAATCCGGTATTATTGATGTTAATCAATAATCTGATAATAAGAGATTAGAGATAAATGACTGAACACCTCGTCGTGGAAATGCTGGTCGATGAATGCAATGTTATCTTCAAAGAGAATGCTTAAGAAAGTTTTAACGATTCTTTCAAGGAGTCTTCGGAATAATTTGAGTTACTTTTGAAAAAACATAGAGCATGATATACGTCAATTGAAAAAGTTTCTCAATACGAAAAAAATATACTTTGGGAATGAACATTAATAATCAAAATATTAGGTTTGAGAAATATGATCATAGATAAATCCTTATTTCTCGAACCATAATCGTGGAGGACGAGATACCGTTGGGCACTAATCTTTTTTCATCACATTAATCAAAGTAGGAAGTGTTATCTTCTCCGACGAAATCATTGGCTTTGTGGAAAAGAAATAATTTTTTTTTCCAAATATCGTAGTACCAACTCTTAAGAAAGTTGCCAGTTTCTTTTGAGAGCAATCTGATACCTCAAACCTACGCTCAGAATGATTTTTTAGTAGGCGCCCTTAAAAAGCACTAAAAAGCCTACTCCTCATTCATTCCTCATCATTTTTCTTGTTATTTGGCAATTCACTTTCAAATATGAAGCGCATCTCCGAGCGGTAAAACATTTGAAAATTTTAACCCTAGTGGTCCAAAAACAGCGTATTTGGGAGGCCTCACGCGAAAGCCTACTCCTCCTTGAAATATATACGAAATGTTCAAATTTTTGCACATGAACTTCACCGAAAAGCCTAGATAAAGGTCCCGAACGTAGCCTTTTTTCCAATCTTCCTCTCCAAAAGTTCCTCAGAAACGACTTGTTTGAATTCTAGTTTTTGGTTTAATTCTGAACTAATATAAATTTTTCTAAAAACCTAGTTTTTTTCGAAAAAAAGGTTAAAATCAAGAAAAAATCTTAATAGTTAAAAAAACTCAGTGACAAATTCTCTACAAATTAGGGCAATCTAAACAGTTGTATCTGCAGAAATCCAATTATACGTCGCCCCTTTAATTTAACCTTAATTTCAACCAAAAAACTTGGCAGAAAATTCTCCTACAACATACTGATAGGGTGTATCAAAAAGTATTATACGTGACAGCTTGAGATATCGTCGCCCACATCCCTAAAGGGTCCTAAAATGCGCGGTAAAGGCCATTGCCGCCAAGGATGGCGCAAAAGCACTACGGGAGTTAAATTTTGAAATTTTATATGAGGTAATTGCAAATATAAATAAAAGTTTAATTACATCTTTTTATTGCAGTTTTGTCTGTAACTAGAGGTAATTTTCGCAACTTTTTGTTTTCTTAGCCTCATTAAATGCTTTTGAATTCGTTTAAAATTTTATTTTGTTTTTTTATTTGTAAAGCAAATTGGCTAAATATCATTTTGAGCTATTGAAAAATGAATGTTGATAATGAAACTTTGCTAATATGGCCGATTTAAAAGTATGGCGACGCGTTGGCATAAACCGAGTCTGGGTACAGATTCATGTCTAAAGTCTACGAGTTAAAATCGTGTTATTGCGTAGGTTGAATTCGGCGATTTCAGCACATTCGGCGATATTCCCCCCCCTGTATTTTTGTTAACGATTCTTGCCAGTCAAGCCAGTGGGTGCCGAGGTCTGATTCGAACTATCACTTAACATGCTAATATAGTAGAAAGTAAACGTTTATTCTGTACCCACCGATAAGTGGATTTAATCTCATCAAACTAAACAATTTTTTCTATCGAAATTGTATTCACCTTTGTTTACAAAACAATCAAAATCCTATTTATAACCCTTTTGTTCTTGGATATTTATGTTTATTATTTTGTGGTTGTTTAATTGAATAAATTTTTAGAGTCGAACCGCAGTAATTATAGTAACATTTTTTCACCTCCTATTAATAAAGGGGCAATGTTGTGACAAATAATAACATTTACAAAAATTTGAGAGCACGATTAAATTCAAGTAAAAAACTTGTCTAATATCACTCATAAACAATTTCAAAATTATCATACCAAACTTTGGCAAATAATTCCTTATTTTATGCCAAATAATTAATCAATATGTACCATGCTAATATTGGAGNGATATAGAATTTTTTGGCTAATCCGTTTTGGACACAATTGTATCATTTTTTCCAAACTTAATTATTCTTCGTGAAAAAATTTCAGTTCTTTTAGACGAAAGGCAGCATCTCAGTGGGTTTTATCATGAGAGTTGAAGTTAATTAATGTCGCATGAATAAAATTCGATTTTGCTACAAAGTAAACATTTTTGGTTTGAAAATCAAAATAATCGTTTAACAATAAAAATTGTTTTTGAAATTCAATTTTTCAACAAAACATGTCAATCTTTTAAACAAAATTGCAAATTTCTAACAAAATGTCAATTTTTTGCAACATAATGTTATTTCGAAGAAAAAAAGTTCTATTTTTGGATAAAATTCATATTGTATGGACAATATTTTACCTTTTTTTTGACAAAATTTTTATATCAGAACTTCAAATTTTGAAAAATTCGAACTTTATTTCTAAATTGAGGACAAATAAAAAGTTCTTTCGAACACCAATCCATATTTTTTGAACGAAATTTATTTTTTTCATCAAAAATTTGAATTTCAACAATGTTTATTTTATTTGACAAATTATGTATTGTTTTGTTCAGATAATTTGATATCTTTCAAAACACAAATCTTATTCAGGGGTCGCAAATTCAAACAAAAAATGGATTATACATAATGTAATTAGCTATTTTGTACATACATACTGTTATTGTTGTAACTGGGATCAATAACATAAAAATAATTACAATTCAAAATGGTCAAGAGTCCCACAGACATAAATTTTTTCAAAATTTATGATTATTTCATGTGTCAAGATAAACAGTAAAAACGTGGTAAAGATTTTTTTTTTTATCAACTTCTTTTCCTTAAATATAGTTTTAAAATTTTGATACACAACCATTACGTTCTGGACAAATATCTCATGATTGTCAAGAAAATTCACTGTTGCATCGACTTATGAGTAAACCGGTGTTTCGAATTGTACATTACTCTGTCAAACCTATGAAATTACAGATAGATATCAAAAAAAAAAATTATTTCAATTACAAAATGGATCCAATTTAATGAAAGGTCAGCCATTATCTCATAAAAAATAACATCACGTTTATCTTATTAATCCATATATTGACGATTTTATGGTTTTTTCCAAACGCAATTTTTATATCGTCCACTTATGAAATTCTCCTTACAGCTATTTTTCTTCAGCATGCGAACAATTCAGTAGTTCATTCTAAACCCGGTAATATTTCGCTAAAAAAACCTGTACATATTTTCTTCAAACAACCGGGTTTCCGGTCATTTTCACAAAAATTCGAAAAAGCAGCCTCATGTAAACGCGGCATTTAGTCGTTTAAACCCTATATATAGTTAAATTTTTTTCGAATTTTGCTTGTTTTAAGGGGATTTTTTATTCCTTTTAAAAATTGTAACATTGACTTTAAAAAGTAGCTAGCTCTTTAACTGGGTCATATTCTCGAGAAAAAAAAATTTACTTCAAAAACATTTCCCTGATCTGGAAGCTATATTGTGCCAGATTTTTGGAACCCAAAATGGGCCAAAAATCGCCTGCAAAAAAATTATATTTAGAGGGGCGCCTAAACCCCCTTAATTTGAAGTGCTCTTTTTTTTTTTTTCACATTTTCTTTTCTCATGATCAAATCTACCTTGTGTTAAAACAATAAACAAAAAATTCACCGTACAATAACCCGTTTTAGTGTAATCGGGTAATCCGAAAAAACACTAGGGCGCGCCGTGACGGTTGTGAAATGAACTCGTTCAAACTACCAGTTATTATATCCGCCAGCTAAAAAGTTTCCAAAATTTGTGATATATCAAAACAAAAATTTCTGATAATTATCTTGTCCATAAACAGTCAAGGCCTTCAAATGACAGTCGCTAACCAATCCGCCGTACTCATATCTCATTATGGATCTGAATTACGTTACCCCTTACTTGGCTGTGATAATAATTTAAATTAATTAAAAGATATTTAAGAAATAAAAACTAAAGACTTAACAGTATGTACTATTCCTCTTGAGGACTTAGTTTGGTTCGCAACCTGACACCCCGCGCTTGAGAATATTCATTTTTAGGATCGGTTCCCGCCAATAAATAAGGACCGACCAAAATGAAAAGCTCTCCCCAGTCACTCATTCATAAAAATGTGGAAAAGTATTTAAATGTTTCTTCTAATTCAATCTCACTATTCGTTTCATTGGGCTTCAAAAGTTACGTAATAATGAGTCATATGTTTTTATGTTCTATATCAATATTTATTTCGAGCGTTTAACTTAAAGGGGGTTGTGGGTGTAAAAAGAATGCAATGAGTGGACAAAAAGTTCATATAAGTTATACGAATAATGTGATCAAATATTTTTCAAAACTTTTCTGGTTTCGTAACGTCAACGTAAATTTATTTAATTTAACTTAAAAATAAAAGCAAGAACGGATGTTTAAAAACAATAACAACACCAAATTTCAAACTTTTCATGGACATACAGCCTACATAACTGTTGAAAAATTTTGATGAATCGGATTGTTTTAGAAAAACAATTCCAACCATGCACATGAAGAAATAAAAAATTGATAGACAAAAAATAAAAGCTTCATATCTGTCGATTAGTTTCGAAGTTGTGGTGTGGCCAATTCAACAGCCGTTCTGAATTAAATACTTCAAAGTTAAATTATTAAAAACTTAAAAGCCTGGATATATACATATATTCATCGTGGCAGCTGAGATTCTGCAACTAAGTTGCAGCAACTTCAGCCATAATAAGAATACTAACTGTACACCCAAATGCACAAAAAAATGCAACTTTGGATAATCAATTTTTACTTATCCATCTACCTAATTTGATTCAAATTTGATACCTTACATTATCGATGTGGTCAAACTATAACTGTCACTCAAGATGCATGAAAACATGCTAAAATTTGAGTAAAAAAAATTTATCTAGAAATTAATTCTTAAGATTGCCTTTTCTTTACGATTGTTCAATTTGACCTGAAAATTAATTTGTCCTGAAAATTATTAATACAATAAAAAACAAAACGTATTAGTAATTAATTAAATTTATCATTAAGAATAATTTAAAAGTAACCGAGTCGTTTAAAAAAACTTCCTACCATTGTATTTTATTCTGGAAAATTTTGAATGAATTTTTTTTTCGTATAATTCACAACTTTATTGAAAAGATTTCAAGTACAGCGAAAAAACATAATCAGACTTCATGCCATTGACGGTCATGACATGCTCACCTTATTAAAAGGATGTTAATGGCGAGGTTCGGCTCGGACATATACTTTTTTTTTGCCTTCTTTTTTAATATATGCTAGAAATCATAAATAAAAAGAAAATCACACGAAAAAAATTTTGGACAGAATTTCCCTGGTTTAAGATTTTGGGAAATACATTTTTGCATAGATCATTTCGATTCAGTATTGAGTAACATGATCAAAGGATTACTACTCGGTAGTCAAAATTTTGTCGAGCGTACCTTATTACCTGATATATTTCAAATTTTTAAAATAGAAAAATAGCTAGATTTAAACCTTCGAAAAAATTCAAAGAAATATTACGAAAAAACTTCGCAAGAAGATGCAATAAGCGAAACGATTGCAAAAGAAATAATTCAATAAACCCTTGAAATGTTGGAAAATAATTTTATGATTGAAGAACTAGATATTTAATTTGTCAAGATAAGATTCTTAACAGCGTGAAGTCCTATTCGATTTCTCCTCTTGTTTAACACCAGACGTTAAGACAACCAACAAATTGGTGAAAAAAGCGAAAAATGTAAACAAAAAATGATTTCTTTCGCATTTCGGTAAAAAAGCGGAAGAATTACTATCGAAATCCTGCTAGTCGTAAATTGTAATGACTACGTCAGAAATGGGGAGTCAAACAATTTCATTGGCTCAACTTCTCGAGAATCCAGTCCATTCATTGGTCACTTTCCTATTTTTGTGACGTAGCAATGCAATTTCACGACTTGGCAGGAACTTTCGATAAACTGTGCCTCCTAGACTATAATGAACTACGTTTAATAAAGTTATTTTGAAATTAAAGCAAAAACACTTAAATTTAAATGTTAATGAAATTAAATTCGACTAAGATAAAATAGAGTAAAAAATATGGACCAAAAAATCCGACCTTCACAATGTTAACCCGGACCCAAAATACATAAGTCCCCAAATTTTAAATTTCGTGGTCGATTTCCAAACAGCCTACATCCATCGAAAATAATGTCTAGGAAGCCTTTTTTATAGGCGCAAAATTTAAGGCAGGTGACCAATGAATCACAGGATCTTGACAAGACGTGGTAATGTGATGGGAAATGTCTCCCAACAGTACTGAACAGCCTGATAAAAAGGCAGACATAAGCATATTTTGCATATTCACCCTAAAGACCTCCAAAGTTTTTGTATGCTAAGCTTCCAAATTTGAAAAAATCATTCGGCCACCTTCAACACTACGACAAAGAAATACCCTAGGTTACTTATGCCGTCGACACGCAACGCTTATATGAATCTCACAACAGCTTGATCGCTGACAAAAATTTGTTCGATAATATATACGGCCAAAATTCTAGATAAGTACCTTATGTTTTTACTTTTGAAGACTTTTGTACGCAAAATTAGTCAGAAAAATGCCAGAGAACGGCAATAACGTTGCTGTTAAAAAGAAATCAATAAAGTCTAATGAAATTTTAAGTTAACAAATTTAATTCTGGTATTGGTGAACAAAACGGCTATGGGTGAAAAGGCGTGAGATGGTGAAACAGGGGATATGAGTAAAAAAAGAGGAGATGGGTTGTAAAAAGAAGGAGATGGGTAAAAAGAGAGACAAAAGTCACGTAACAGTAATGAGTCCAATCAATTTAACTGAAATTAAAAACCTCTGCTATACGTCCTGTAAAAAAAAGAGAAATCGAAAAGACTCACGGCCTGTAGGTTTTCAAAACATGTTAGTTTTCAAATTGAGTTTTAAAATTATGTTTTTGAAACTTTGTTTTAGTCGTATCTTGTTTGTATCTCAACCAAAACTAAACCGAAAGTTAGCTCCAAACCAAAGCCATGAAAGCCCACTTCAATCTCGTATTTTTTGGGTGGATACCCTCCGATTCTTTCAACAAAACTTGATATGAGCAGCACCGCTGGAGCAACAATTTTTCAAAATTTTGTCGGAAATTTTCTCACAAATGGTAATTTTTATTCGAAATTTTCTGTTATGAAAACTTATTTTTAGGAAAATATGCTGAGAGAGGAGTAACCAACATCTGTTAACCATTATCAATTTTCTGGTATCGATCAGAATGCAAGATATCAGGCCTGGACCTCAGGGACTTGTAAAGAATACCCACTTCGACATTATAAATCGAACTTGACCAATTGATATAAGTGACTGCTCAGCTTTGGATTTTCAAGTTTTTTATTCATACAGTTGGGTGCTGCAACCTGGTTGCACCTTGATGTTTTTAAATGACAAATCTTAAAAAAGTCATATTTCCAAATTAGATTCGATGGAAAATTCATGTAAAAAAAAGAATTTTTGTTTAGTTATTTTTTATATGATTCGAGAGTAAAACATGAATCTTTTTGAGTGCATTTTTTCAATGTTTCAGGTATTACTGTCATCTGATCGAAAATGTCGAAATAATTGAAAGATTTATCCTATGATACTTAAGCTTACAGGAATTTTTTGTGGAATAATTTTAGGTAACTAATACCTCAACTCATTTCAGGTCGGAAAAAATTCAAGATTTCGAAAACATTTCCTAGAATTTTGCTATACAGGATACGCAGAATTTTTTTACATTATTTGAAACCCTTTTATAGAGAAGAATTTGAGAGAAATTTGATGTTTTTGAAAAATGTTGAATCCAATTGATGGAAATGGTCACTTTACCTAGGCACGGTTCAGGATTTACCTCTTGAGAACTTTCAAACAAAACTTAGAAAACGTAAGATGTTATTTTTTTTGCGTCGATGTATTGATAACATTGATTATCATAATTTTTTAGGCATTGTTTCGCCGATTATTTGGTATTGCCAAGGTGACATAAAGAGCGAAGAAAACGCATAGAGTCCACGCCAAAATGAAACCGTTACTTATTATTAACTGGTGTAATTTCGAATTTAATTGGAAATTCAGTATTGTCGATTTGAACCTGAGATTATACTTCGAACATTATGTTCGTTCACAGAGGTCGGCACAATTGGATCCGATCCAATTATTTTTGGTTATCCGACGCCGATCCAAATTTTTTAACTAAGGCTACCGATCCGATCCAATTTTTCTGGCGAGCTTTCCGATCCAAAATTTTGATGAGCCCACCCCCTGTTTGGTTTAATCTAAACTTGAAATTTTCGAAACGTTTGAAACTTTAAAATTAATAAGTAAAAATGATTTAAACAATGAGAAAATCGAACGTCGATAATAACCGTAAAAATAACTAAAATATCTGATGCGAAAAAAAACAATAAAAAATGCAAATTCGAAATTACTTCAGGTCCTGTCACGGAGAGTCCGAAAAAGGCCTTGATGTCGTTACTGCGAGACGAAGAATGGGATTTTAAAGATTGAAACTGCACTCTAAATCCGAAGAACAAATCTCACCCCTGATCAGCGCGAAAAACCATGATATCGGAGTTTTGCCAAAGAACAATTTTCCTCAGATCATATGTGCGTAATCGTTGAAAAAACTACTGAAATAACAATGATAGATTCGAGAAAATTAAAAAGCCAATTTGTCGACAACGTCATATGCTCGCAAAAAATCAGACCATGAAAGTCTACGAAAACATACAAACTTGACGAAAAACTACAAATTCTATGTGAGAACACAAAAGTGCCTTAGAAAAAAGTTTTCAAGCTTTAAATTTTAAAAATAAATTTTCGTTTAATTATGAGAAATAACTGCATTGACTGTCACTTTTTAAATGCCATAGACGCATCTCTGAAAATAAAAATTTTAAAAACTCAAAAATGGCTATCGATGTTTTTACCTATCTTGTAGAAAATTTTCTTTGGTCATTTTTAGACTTAGGATTTTTTTTAATAAAAAATTTCAAAAAAAAATCGATTTTTAAGGTCAATTTTTCGTGATTTTACACGGTAAAATGTGATCCATTCTAGTTGAACAGGTCCGTATGAAGTGGCTAGAAGCTGATTTTTTTGGCCAGTGGAAAATTAAGGCCGATTTCGGCTAACTCCGTTTTTTTAATTGAGGGTCGGGGCGAACCAATAGTTTGACCTCTAATGACCGGTCAAAGTTTCAAGGTCAATCCAACAAGTTCCATCGTATAGTACCCTTGTTAGTACCGCCCCAAAAGCAATCGGAAAAGGTCGACTTCTGATGAACGTATTAGGCAACTATGGGTCATAAGGTATCTGAAGAGGTCGCTAGAGAGCAAAAACTGGTACACCTAGGTCAACCCTAAGTTCAATCGTATAGACTTGTAAGTACCCAAAAGAATCGAAGGTCCGACTTTCTGATGAAACGATTAGAGATTAAAAACTAGAGAGCCAAAAACGTTTTTTGCTCTCAGCGACCCTTTCAATACATTATTGGGACCCCATAGGTTCCTAATACGTTCATTAGAAAGTCGACCGCTTCCATTCTTTTGGGAGTACTTACAAGTCTATACGATGAACTTGAGGTGACCTTCGGGTGTTGACAACAGTTTTTGCCTCCATCTAAGCGGACCTCTCAGACATAGACCCAGTAGTTCCTAATACGTTCAAAATGCAGAAAGTCGACCCTTCCGATTCTTTTGGGGGTACTTACAAGTTATACAATGAACTTGAAGAATATGACCCTTACTTTGACCGGTCATTAGAGGTCAAATATGGTCGCCGCAACCCACTCAATTAAAAAAATTGGTAGCCAAAAACGCTAAATTTCACTGGCAAAAAAATCAGCCTTCTACACTTCATACGGCTTCGCTAGAACTGGATCACATTCCTGTAAAAATCACGAAAAAATTGACCTAAAATGATTTTTTTTTTGAAAATTTATCAATAAAAAAAAAAATCCTACGTCCTTAAAATGACCAAAAAAAAAATTCTCTAGCTATTCAAGATAGGTTAAAACATGCTGATACCCATTTTCTGAGTTTTGAAAAATTTTCTTATTTCCAAATAGTCATAATCAAAATAGACCCCCTGACAACATAATTTTTCTTTGGGATCATATTTTTTTTGTCTGGATTCCTTTTATAAAAGGACAAGAATTTCTTCAGGTTTACTGACATTCTATTCAACTTTCACCTCAGTTTTTGTTAAAAATGCTTTATGGAACTCATGAATCATGATTCATGAGATATTTCAAAAATGAACAATTTTTGAAAATAATAACATGAAAATATTACAAAGTTGAAAATAAACGTCACGTGATCGATGAATAGCAAATTTTTCCCGTATTTTCAGTCATTAATAATTATTTCAAAAACAAATGCCTGAATCGAAAGTTTTGCTTGAAGGCTACTGGATCAGTATAATTGAAACAGCACTTTTTGTAAACAAATTTCAAATTGATTATTTTGGCTTCCTTTAAAACCCCGATCTATTTTACAAAAAATCCACCCAATAAAAAATCAATAAAAAAAATCTAGACCAGCAAAACCGGCAATGAAAATTTAGCACTACCAATTTAATTTTGAAAATTTTGAAAACCCGACGTCGATCGATTTTGGACTCAAAATCAATTTGTAGACATGTCACAAGCTCAGTTATTTCAGCGTATATCGTGAACTTTATACTCAGCTCTTAAATTTGAACCGAACGTCATTAAAGGTAAAAAACAAAAGAGCTACTTGGTTAAGCTCGGTCAAAAACAGTTATCTTTAGACAAATAAACGTCAGTTAAATCCATAGGTTGCTAGTTCAGAAAATGTATGAATCTTTCCCTTGTTATTAAGTAAAAACACCAGTAATACATAACTATTGAAGTTAGGAGTGTTTCCGAATGCAAATATTTTAAACTTTAATGGTCAATCTACACGAAAATAAACACGAAGGTTCAATGTTGTTCAACAGAAATTTCAGATTGAAAAACAAAGAAATATGAAAACTTAAGTGAAGAAATTTAGTATAAAAAAAGTTCCTGTGAAAACATGTTAAAGGATACTTTAACAAAATTACTCGATCACATGTTTACAAAAAATAAATTGTACAAAATTAAAATAATGCATATCTAAAAAATTCGATTTTCTTCAGAACCGTACTTAAGCGTAGTTAATCCGATACTCCTTAACAAAAGCAGATTTTGTAAGCTTTTCAGGAGTAAAAATACAAGAAGGCCAACTATATCAAAAAAAGTGGTGTACACTTATAGCAAAATTTTTACGTTGCTGCAGAACACAACACACACAACATTCGAGTTCTTCCGCAACGATAAACTCTCGCAATGACATTGAATTTAAACTCCTAACCCATTTGATGTAAAAAACGCCGTACTCCCTTAAAGTTAGTCGAATCAATCCTAAGAAATTCTTTACAAAAAATGCCCAAAACCCAAACCACCCGACGTGACCCTTTAATTAATGCATCTCTTACATACTATGCAACAACCATAATTATTTTTACCTCCAAAAACTTGTTAAACAAATAAAATTAATTCTACCGTCTTTTCACATACCGCCCTGGTCCTTCAAAGGCAAAAAAACTATCACTTTTTTTTGGCTGATGCCAAACCACCTAAACCTAACAGAAATAGAGACAAAAAACTGTTGCTATCATTTTAAAATGTACTTGCTGAGCCAACTATGTTGCATGACAGGGCGCAAAAATAAAAAAATCGCGCAACTGAACACAGACACTCGTCACAGCCTAAGGCATTTACTATCATATCAATAGCTTGTCCTGATTACCTTGCTCGGCTCGCCCAACTTCGAACGAGATAACTTGTTCACTCGAAACTGGTTCGAGCTCGACAAAAACTTAAGGGACAAATTTTTTCCAATGCAACACTCAGAGTACTGCAAAAAGAGCTTTAGGTCGATTATTAACGCCGTTAAACAGAGGCTTTCTTCATCAGGATTCCTCAGGGCCGGACCGAATGATAAAAAAAACACCGCTTTTTACACTATACTAAGTGGGCCTCTTTTAACAAAAAAATCGAACTCGCCCAACGAATTCTCGCTTAAATTTAACTTCAGTTGACTCATGAAGCAGGATGCACTCTTTCTGCTAAATCTGTTGTGAAACAATTCCTGTACCATTTGCTTCACTCCCGTCGATGCTAAAATAAACAGCGAAACAATGTTGATTCTTCAAATAAGTTCAAAAATCCTGTGATTTGATAAGTAACTAATCTTTTTGACATCACAATTATGACGCACCAGTGAAATCTCACCAAGGTTATCTTGATTACCCGCAAGTTTGAAGGTCACGTAAAAAGAACTATAACTTTTGGTCCTTGTTCTACGTGATCTTATGGCTATAAGCTTAATTCTTGCGAGTGCTTTCCGTACCCTAATTGCGACAATCCGCGCACTTTTTTTGTCTCCCTATACGTTTTGCTTTCCAAATCGTCTGCATTTTTTTTTATTTAGGTCAATTAGGGTACAACATGCACGGGTGCGTGCTTTAGCGTACCCAAATTGGTCTGAATGAAAAATATGTGTAAAAAACCAACGTCATTTGATTATGCGTTTCATAAGGGGCTTGAAAGGAATTTGACTGACGGTGCACTCGACCACAGTGATAGCATTACACTTATGCCGCAAAGTAGGGTCGTACGCATGGGAGACTATCATCAAAACTAAGCTTTCAGTACGCGATTCTTTTGAGTTTAAGGGGTTCAAACTTTCCTCAAAAAGATGATTCCGACACAAAAAATAAATTCTGGAGCCTCCAAGTGGTCACAATTTGAGTATGGAAAAAACAACCTTTTGGGCTTTGAAACACCGTATAAAGGTTGATTTTGTGGTGTTTATTATACCGTCGCGTTAAAAAAACTCAAGATCCGTAACGGGGGTTTATTTTGCAGATAAGTCTCCCGATACTGAGACCCTACTATGCGGCCATAAGTTATGGCTATCACTGTGCTCCAGTGCATTCGGTGGAATTCCTCAACCACACCCAATGCGTTTATTAGAGACGCCATAATCATGACGCTGCGTTTTACACATCATATTTTTTCATTTCAGAACAATTTGGGTAGCTAAGCCGAGCCCACGTGCTTTCCCGTACCCAAATTGACCTAAGATAATTTGTTTTATTCGACAATTGGTACGGAAAGCCCGGAGCGTGCAAGCGTAACCCAAATGGTACACTAAACAACCGACTCGTTAATCTAGGGACTCGAGAGACCGGCTGCAATTTAAAATCGCATATGAAAATCGCGAATGACAGCGTCGGGGGAAATCCGAGGGAGAATCCTAAAAAACTGTTTGTTCGAAATAATTTAATTTATTGAGTCTCTTGTGGTCTAAGAGTCAAGCAGAATAGTGAAAAACCGGTACTCCTCGCCAAAGTTAAAAATCACTTTGCCATCAAAACTCCCAATTAAAACATTCTCCAATATTAGCAATGGTCATATTGATTAATTATCTTGGGCAATAAAATACAGGAATTTTTGCCAAAAGTTGGTAGAGTATGAACATTGTTCCCCCTCGGGATTTCCCCCGACTGTCATCGCATTTTCATATCGATTTTAATTGGCAAAGGTTCTCCGAGTCCTAGATTAACGAGTCGGTGTTTAGTGTACCCATTTGGGTACGCTTAGCACGCTCCGGGCTTTCCGTACCCAAATTGGTCTGAATAAAAAAATATCTAGGTCAATTTGGGTACGGAAAGCACGGTGCGAGCTTAGCGTACCCAAATTGGTCTGAATGAAAAATATGATGTGAAAAACGCAGCGTCATGATTATGCGTCATTACTAATAACTCATTGGGGTGGTTGAGGAATTCCACCGAATGCACTAGAGCACAGTGATAGACATAACTTATGCCGCATAAGTAGGGTCAGTATCGGGAGACTTATCTGCAAAACTAAACCCCTCAGTACGGATTCTTTGAGTTTTTTAACGCGATCGGTATAATAACAACAAAAAATCAACCTTTAAAGCGGGTTTCAAAGCCCAAAAGGTTGTTTTTTCATACTCAAATTGTGACCACTTGGAGGCTCCAAATTTATTTTTTATAGTCGGAATCATCTTTTTGAGAAAGTTGAACCCCTTAAACTCAAAGAATCCGTACTGAAAGCTTTAGTTTTGCAGATAAGTCTCCCGGTACGGACCCTACTTATGCGGCATAAGTAATGCCTATCACTGTGGTCAAGTGCAGTCAGTCAAATTCCTCAAGCACCCTTATGACGCATAATCATGACGTTGCGTTTTTTACAACATATTTTTCATTCAGACCAATTTGGGTACGCTAAGCACGCACCGTGCTTTTTGTACCCTAATTGACCTAAATAAAAAAAATAATGCAGACGAATTTGGAAAGCAAAAGTATAAGGAGGACAAAAAAAGTCGATTTGCCAATTAGGGTACGGAAAGCACGCTCCCAAATTAACTTATAGGCCATAAGATCACGTGAAACAAGACCAATAAGTTATGAGTTCTTTTTACGTGACTTTCAAACTTGCGGGTTTATATCGAAGATAATCCTTTGGTGAGAGTTTTCACTGGTGCGTCATAAGTGTGATGTCAGAAAAGATAGTGACTTATCAAATCACAGGATTTTGAACTTATTTGAAGAATTCAACATGTTTCGCTGTTTATTTTAGCATCGACGGGGAAGTGAAGCAAAATGGTTCAGAATTGTTTCACAACAGAATTTAGCAAAAAAGTGCATCTGCTTATGAGTCACTGAGAGTTAAATAAGCGAGAATTGTGGGCGAGTTCGATTTTTGTTAAAAAGCCCACTTAGTATAGTGTAAAAAAGCGGTGTTTTTTTTATCATTCAGGTCCGGCCTGAGGAATCTGATGAAGAAAGCCTCTGTTTAACGGCGTTAATAATACGACCTAAAGCTTTTTTGCAGTACTCTGAAGTGTTGCATGAAAAATTTGTCCCTAAGTTTTTGTCGAGCTCGAACACCAGTTTCGAGTGAAAAGTTATCTCGTTCGAAGTTGGCGAGCCGAGCAAGGTAATCAGGACAGCAATTGATATGAAAGTAAATGCCCTTAGCTGATGACGAGTTTCTGTGTTCAGTTGCGCGATTTTTTATTTTGCGCCCTGTCATGCCAACATAGTGGCTCAAGCAAGTACATTTAAAATGATAGCAACAGTTTTTGTCTCGATTTCGTTAGGTTTAGGTGGTTTGGCACCAGCCAAAAAAAAGTTTGATAGTTTTTTGCCTTTGTAAGACAGGTGTATGTGAAAAGACGGTAGAATTAGTTTTATTTGTTTAACAAGTTTTTGGAGGTAAAAATATATGGTTTTGCTAGTATAAGAGATGCATTAATTAGAGGTCACGTCGGGTGGTTTGGTTTTTGGGCCATTTTGTAAGAATTTCTTAAAATTTGATTCGATTACTTTCAGGGGGTACGCGTTTTTTATCAAAATGGGCTTAGGTTTAAATTCAATGTCATGCAGAAGTTTATCGTGCGAAGAACTCGAATGTTGTGTGTGTGGTGCTGCACCACTGGTGCAGCAACGTAAAAATATTTGATATAAGGTACTTTTTTGATATAGTTGCCTTCTTGTATTTTTACTTCTGAAAAGCTTACAAAAATCTGCTTCTGTAAGAAGTATCGGATTAACTACGCTTAGAGGTACGGTTCTGAAGAAAATCGAATTTTTTAATATGCATTATTTAATTTTGACCAATTATTTTTTGTAAACATGTGATCGAGTTAAAATATGTTAAGTATTCTTTAACATGTTTTCACAGAACTTTTTTTATACTAAATCTTCACTTAAGTTTTTCATATTTCTTGTTCAATCTGAAATATTCTGTTGAACAACATTGAACCTTCGTTTATTTTCGTAGATTGCCATAAAGTAAAATATTTGGCATTCGGAACACTCCTAACTTCAAATTAGTTATTATTACTGTGTTTACTAATAACAAGAAAGATTCAGTAACATTTTCTGAAAACTAAGAACCTATGGATTTAACTGACGTATATTTGTCTAAACGAACTGTTTGACCGAGCTTAACCAAAGTACTCTTTTGTTTTTATACCTTAAATGACGTTTTCGGTTCAAATTTAAGAGCTGAGTATAGTTCACGAGATAAGCTGAAATAATCTGAGCTTAGTGACAGTGTCTACCAATTGATTTTTAGTCAAAATCGATCACGTGGGTTCAAATTTTCAATTAAATTGGTAAGTGCTAAATTTCATGCCGGGTTTTGCGGTTAGATTTTTTTATTGATTTTTTATGGGTGGATTTTTTTGTAAATAGATCGAGGTTTGAGAGCCAAAAATAATCAATTTGAAATTTGTTTACAAAAAGTGTGTCAATTATACTTATCAGTAGCCTTCAAGCAAAACTTTCGATTCGGCATTTGTTTTGAAATAATTAAATACTGAAAATACGAAAAATTGCTATATTTCGATCACGTGACGTTTATTTTCAAACTTTGTATTATTTTCATGTTATTATTTCAAAATTGTTCATTTTGAAATATCTCATGAATCATGAGTCATGATTCATGAGTCATAAAGCATTTTTAACAAAAACTTGAGTGAAACGTTGAAACTGGAATGTCAGTAACCTGAAGAAATTCTGTCCTTTTTTAAAGGAATCTAGACAAAAAAATGATTGATCCCAAAGAAAAAAATTATGTTGTCAGGGGTCTATTTATTGATTATGGCATTAAAAAGTGACAGTCAATGCAGTTATTATCCTCATAATTTAACGAAAATTAATTTTAAAATTTAAGCTTGAAACTTTTTTCTAAGGCACTTTTGATGTTTCCTAACATAGAATTGTAGTTTTCCGTCAAAGTTTGTTTTCGTAGACTTTCAATGTCTGATTTTTGGAGCATATGAACGTTGTCGACAAATTGGCTTTTAATTTTCTCGAATCTATCATTATTTCCAGTAGTTTTTTCAACGATTACGCACATATGAATCTGAGAAAATTGTTTCTTGGCAAACTCGATAATCATGGTTTTTCGCTGATCAGGGGTGAGATTTTGTTCTTCGGAAATTTCAGAGTGCAGTTTCAAATCTTTAAAATCCCATTCTTCGTCAGTAACGACAATCAAGGCTTTTTCGGACTCTCCGGGACAGACCTGAAGAAATTCGAATTGCATTTTCATGTTATTCGCATCAAGATATTTAGTTATTTTACGGTTTTTATCGACGTTCGATTTTTCATTGTTTAATCTTTTTCCTATTTAATTTTAAGTTCAAACGTTCAAAAATTTTCAAGTTTAGATTAAACCAACAGGTGTGGGCATCATCAAAATTTTGGATCGGAAAGGCTCGCGAAAAAATTGGATCGGATCGGTAGCCTTGTTAAAAAATTGGATCGGGATCGGATAACCCAAAAAATAATTGGATCGGATCCAATTGTGCCGACCTCTGTGAACGAACATAATTTCGAAGTATAATCTCAGGTTCAAATCGAAAATACTGAATTTCCAATTAAATTCGAAATACACAGTTTATAATTAGTAACGGTTTCATTTGGCGTTGACTCTATCCGTTTTCTTCTCTAATTCACCTTGGCAATACAAATAAAAAATCGGCATAAAAAATGCCTAAAAAGTTATGATAACATCGACGCAAAAAAAATAATCTTACGTTTTCTAGAGTTTTGTGAAAGTTCTCAAGAGATAAATCCTGAAGTGCTAGGTAAAGCTGACCATTTCCATCAATTGATTCAACATTTTTCAAAACATCAAATTTCTCTTTCAAATTCTTCTCTATAAAAGGGTTTCAAATAATGTAAAAAAATTGCGGTTCTGTATAGCAAAAATTCTAGAAATGTTTTCGAAATCTTGAATTTTTCCGACCTGAAATGAGGTGATATTAGTACTAAAATTATTCCCACAAAATTCCTTGTAAGCTTAAGTATCATAGGAATAAATCTTTCAATTATTTCGACATTTTCGATAGATGACAGTATACCTGAAACATTGAAAAAATGCAACTCAAAAAGATTCATGTTTTACTCTCGAATCATATAAAAAATAACTAAACAAAAATTCTTTTTTTTACATGAATTTTCCATCGAATTAATTTGGAAATGAACTTTTTTACAATTTGTCTATTTAAAAACATCTAAGCGTAGCAACCAGGTTGCAGCAACCCAACTTATGAATAAAAAACTTGAAAATCCAAAGCTGAGAGTTTACTTATATCAATTGGTCCAAGTTCGATTTTATAATGTCGAAGTGGAGTATTCTTGACAAGTCCCTGAGTACCAGGCTGATATCTTGCATCTGATCCGATACCAGAAAATTGAATAATGGTAACAGATGTTGGGACTCCTCTCTCAGCATATTTTCCTAAAATAAGTTTTCATAACATGAAAATTTCGAAATAAAAAATTACCATTTTTGAGAAAATTTCCGACAAAATTTTGCAAAATTGTTGCTCCAGCGGTGCTGCTCATATCAAGTTTGTTGAAAGAATCGGAGGTATCCACCAAAAATACGAGATGAAGTGGCTTCATTGGCTTTGGTTTTGGAGCTAACTTCGGTTTAGGTTTTGGTTGAGAACCAACAAGATACACTAAACAAAGTTTCAAAATAATTTAAAACATAATTTGAAAACTAACATGTTTTGAAAACCTACAGCATGAGTCTTTTCGATTTCTCTTTTTTTACCCAGACGTATAGACAGAGGTTTTAATTTCAGTTAAATTGATGACTCATTATGTAACGTGACTTTTGTCTCCTCTTTTTTACCCATCTCCTCTTTTTCACCCATCTCCTCTTTTTAACTCATTTCCCCTGTTTCACCATCTCCGCCTTTTCACCCATTAGCCGTTTTTCACCAATACAGAATTAAATTTGTTAACTTAAAATTTCATTAAATTTATTGATTTCTTTTAACAGCAACGTTTTGCAGTTCTCTGGCATTTTCTGAGCTAATTTTGACGTACAAAAGTCTCAAAAGTAAACAAAGGTACATATCTAGAATTTGTGGCCGTATATTATCGAACAAATTTTTGTCAGGATCAAAGCTTTTGAGATCATATAAGGTTGGTGTCGACGGCAATAATAACCCTAGGGTATTTCTTTGTCTAGTGTTGAAGGTGGCCGAAGATTTTTCAAATTTGGAACTAGATACAAAAACTTTGGAGGTCCTTTAGGTGAATATCTAAAATAATGCTTATGTTGCCTTTTTTATCAGGCGTCATAACTTTGAGACATTTCCCAATCACATTACACGTTTGTCAAGAATCCTGTGATTTCATTGGTCACTGCCTTAAATTTATGACGCCTGATAAAAAAGGCTTCCTAGACATTATTTTCGATTAAGGCTGTTTGGAAAAAATCGACCACGAAATTAAAATTGGGGACTTATGTATTTTGGGTCCGGGTAACATTGTAAGTCGGATTTTTTGGTCCATATTTTTTACTCTATTTTATTTTAGTCGAATTTAATTTCATTAACATTAAATTTAATATTTTTGTTTAATTATTCAAAATAACTTTATTAAACTTAGTTCATAAGTCTAGAGCACAGTTTATCGAAAGTCCTGCCAAGTCGTGAAATTGCATTGATACGTCACAAAAATAGAAAGTGACCAATGAAATGACTGGATTCTCGAGAAGTGACCAATGAAATTTTTGGATCTCCCCATTTCTGACGTATCAATACAATTTTACAACTAGGCAGGATTTTCGATATAATCTTCCGCTTTTTTACCGGGTAAAATTGCGAAATAAATTTTTTTTGTTTACATTTTTCGCTTTTTCACCAATTTGTTGGTTGTCTAACCGGCTGGGTTAAAAAGAGGAGAAATCGAATAGACTCACGCTGTTAAGAATTCTATTTGACAAATTAAATACATGTATGTAGTTCTCAATCTATAAATATATTTCCAACATTTCAAGGGTTTTATTTAATTATTCTTTTGCAACGTTTCGCTTATGCATCTTCTTGGCCGAAGTTTTTTCTAATATTTCTTTGAATTTTTCGAAGGTTAAATCTAGCTTTTTTCTATTTAAAATTTTGAAATATATCAGGTAATAAGGTAGGCTCGACAAAATTTTGACTACGGTAGCTAATTCTTTGATATGTTTTAGCTAATACTGAATCGAAATGATCTATGCAAAAATATTTCCAAAATTTAACCAGGAAATTGTCCAAAATTTTTTCGTGTTGATTTTTTTTATTTATGATTTCCTAGAATATATAAAAAAGAAGGCAAAAAAAAGTTATGTCGAGCCGACCTCGCCATAAAATCCTTTTAATAAGGTGAGCATGTCATGACCGTCATGCATAAGTCTGATTATTTTTTTTCTGTACTTGAAATCTTTTCAATAAAGTTTTGAAATTATCGAAAAAAATCATCAAAATTTTCCAAATAAAATACAATGTAGAAAGTTTTTTTAAGAACGACCTCGGTTACTTTAAATTATTCTTAATATAAATTTAATTAATTATTAATACGTTTTGTTTTTTATTGTATAATAATTTTCAGGACAAATTAATTTCAAGGTCAAATTGAACAATCGTAAAGAAAAGGCAATCTAGAATATTTCTAGAATAAATTTTTTTACTCAAATTAGCATTTTTCATGCATTGGAGTGACAGTTATAGTTTGACACATCGAAATGGAAGGTATTCAAATTTGAACTAAATAGGTAGATGATAAGTAAAAATGATTATCCAAAGTTGCATTTTTTGTGCATTTGGGTGACAGTTAGTATTCTTATTATGCTGAAGTTGCTGCAACTTAGTTGCAGTAATCTCAGCCTGGCCACATGAATATATGATATATATCCAGCTTTAAAGTTTTTAATAATTAACTTTGCAGAGTATTTATATCAGAACGGTGAAATTGGCCACACCACAACTCGAAAACTAATCGACAGATATGAAGCTTTTATTTTTTCTATCAATTTTTTATTTTCTCATGCATGGTGGAAATTGTTTTCAAAACAATCCGATTCATCAAAATTTTCAAACAAGTTTGTAGGCTGTTGTCCATGAAAAGTTGAAATTTGTTTTATTTTTAAACATCCGTTCTTTTTATTTTAATTAAATTAAATAATTTACGTGACGTTACAGAACCGAAAAGTTTTGAAAATATTTATCACGATTATCGTATAACTTAATATGAACTAACTTTTGTTCCACTCATGCATTCTTTACACCCACAACCCCCTTAAGTTAACTTCGAAAATAAATATTGTATAGAACATAAAAATATGACTCATTATTACGTAACTTTTGAACCAATGAACGAATAGTGAGATTGAATTAAAGAAACATTTAATACTTTTCACATTTTATGAATGAGTGACTGGGGAGACTTTTCATTGGTCGGTTCCTTATTTATTGCGGGACGATCCAAAAATGAATATTCTCAAGCGCGGGGTGTCAGGTTGGACCAAACTTAAGTCCTCAAGAGAAATAAGTACATACTGTAGTCTTTAGTTTTATTTCTTAAATATCTTTAATAATTTAAATTATTATACAGCCAAGTAAGGGTGTAACGTAGATTCAGATCCACTATGAGATATGAGTAGGCGGATGGTAGCGACTGTATTTAGCTTGACTGTATGACAAATAATTATCAGAAATTTTTTTTTGTATATCACAAATTTTGAATTTTTAGCTGGGTATAATAACTTTAAGTTGAACGATTCATTTCACAACCTACGGCGCGCCTAGGGTGTTTTTTGCGATGTACCCGATTACACTAAAAGCTTATGTACGGTGAATTTTTTGTTTATTTTTTAACACAAGGTAGATTTGATCATGAGAAAAAAAATGAAAATAAAAAAAAAGGGAGCACTTCAAATCTTAAGGGGGTTTTAGGCCCTCTAAATATAATTTTTGCGACGCTGATTTTTGGCCCATTTGGTTCAAAATTCTGGCACAATATAGCTCTCAGATCAGGAATGATTTTGAAGTAAATTTTTTTTTTCGAAATATGACCCATTAAAGAGCTAGGCTACTTTAAAGGTCAATTTCACAATTTTTAAAAGACTAAAAAATCCCCTTNTTTTTAAATCAAAATTTAGAATTTTTCATGGTTAATCGGTATTTTATTCATAATTATTACCACTGAAGTATACGTACATGTATTTATTTTCGTTGATAATTTAAATATTTTATGATGAATTTCTTGAATACAAAAATGAACGTTCTGAAAATTTTCTGGTTTTGCACTAGAATTGCCTATCATTTTATAAAAACGTTGTTAAGGACAGCAAAGTGAAATCGTCCTAAAAATCAATAATCAGTGAAAAATTGGGATTATTCCCACTGATTTCTGTTATGGTACGTTGATTGAATAACGTTCTTAAATAGTGTTTAAGGGGTTGTATCGACTGGCTATATCGGGCAATCTGAAAGTGAAAGAGAGCTAATTTTTGAAGTCAAGTAGGCATGTTAAGGTAGCTTTTTTTTTGAGGGGAACCCACCCTTGTCGGCCGAATAACTCGAAGTCCATCAGAGATATCTAGAAACGGGTTTTTGTATCATGTTAACAAGTAAATTTGTGATATGGAAAATTTTTTGTTTTTTTTCAAATCAACCAGTTAATCAGCAATTAATTTTTAAACCGAAAGTTCAGGAGTTCTAATCTCAATTGGCATCAATTGTTTTCACCTATTTCAATCGAAATGTATTTCTTCTTGATAATAATCGGTCTCTATATCGTAAAGGATTAACAGAAGTGTGAAAATAACAAAATTTTCGTACGGCATCTTTCCGAAAAAAATATTTTTCGAAAATTCCCATGTTTTTCCTCAGAAAACCGGTAATTTCAAAGCTCTGTTACCGGTGAACTGGTTGACATGGGAAAAAAACAAAAAGTTTTCCATATCACAAATTTACTTGTGTACACGATACAGAAAACCGTGTTGATATCTCTTAAGATAGTGTCTCTATAAATAGTGTTCGAGTTATTATGCTGACAAGGGTGGGTTCCCCTAAAAAAAAGCTACCTAAGTTATATAATATAACTTATATGATATAAGTTATATCAGACAAAAAATTTCAAAATTTTGTGAAATTTTTTCTGAGTGTTGAACATGAGAAAATATTTTGCTCTCTAACGCTCGAACGGCTCATAATTGGACCATACTTTATAATACCATTTCCAGAAAACTGATACAACAAGTCTTTCTAGACGATACAACCCCCTTAAGTATTTTTATTTTGGCGCTAATCATTACCCTCGAACTAATAAAAAGTTTAGTGTAAAAAAATCAACCTTGTTTATTATTTAGAGTTAAAATGGGTAAATGTTAACTGTTGAATTGAATTTATTGTTCAAAAATGAAAAAAGAAATTCAAGTGGAAATATTTGGTGCTGAATCGAAAGTATTTGATATTCGCGGAAGATGCACTGGAGGTAATTTGCTTTTTATCGAATTTACTCGAGTATTTATTCGGTATTAATTTTCGGGCACTTTCGACGGGTAAAATTTTCTCATTCGAAAATTCTAGTTTCTTAAAATTATTGCGCTGGTGCCGTAGAAACAGATTTTTACCTTACTCGACGAGGTAATTTTTTGGAAATGCGAATTCCTGTGCTCTATCGCTCACGATAAAATAAGTCATTAACAAATGTTTGACCAACAACGTCCAAATTAGTGCAAATGAACCATTCCCGAAAATTTTGCGAGAGGGTTAGGTAACTTTTTTCATTATTAGAATAAAATAGTATTTACTACGCGTTTCGGGTTTATTCCATCTCCATGTAAATAATCACAGTTGAAACACTATAATTTTGAACTTGAGAGAATCTAGAAAAAATCTGAAAATGGCACACAAATCTTAATAACAATAATTTAGGATAATTATTAGGCCGCGAAATGAGATTTGGACTGTATTTTTTCTAAAAAAATAAAGTCCATTTTTTATTTTATTGCAATGATTTCTAATGTCGTGGTAGGACTATGTCTATCAGTATAATACGATTCAAATTTTAAATAAAACTTTTGGAAATAAGGAGGTATTATTAATAGAGCCTTAAAAAGCCTGCTTTAAAATTTACATCCATTTTTGAGAGTGCCTATAATTTGGCTCGAAATTTTTCTTGAAAAAACGAATTTTCATTTTTAAGGGATTGCAAAAATGTCTAGCATAAAAAGTTTTTGCGGTTCTCGCCTTACTTATACACGACTTTTGTCCAAGATAAATGTTTTAATTTTAATGCATGTTTTGTTACTCCGTATAAACTTTATACTATAGTAAAAATATAAATATTATACTATAAAGCCGTAAAAGTGATGTGAATATTTTAGAAAGTCTTTTCAATCTGGTGTGTGATGATCTTGATATTCATGAACGCGAATATTTTGGTATATTTGTTCTTCTCAAAAACGATCAGCGAAAATGGATTCGACATCACAAAGAACTTAGAAGACAGCTAAAAGGTACTTTAATCACCATGAAACAAATCGCCTATTTTCAAGAGTGATATCCTGTTTCTGTTCTTTTTTTATGAGGACGTATATATTTGAAAACACTTTTCCGAGTCCAAAAGTAGCACGCTAAAGATAATTTTTAATGGTGACCCATCTAGTTTTGTCGCTGCCATTTGAGATCGGAAAAATATATTCTTAACCGATTTTTGTTACCAACAGCCAAGTAAAAACTTTAAAGTGATTTTTTTAAATGATTTTTTTCAAGCAATGTTCGGTAATACGAATCCTATTTGCAGGAGGTCCCATTGTTTGGGGCCTCGTTCCCTTACGACGTTTTTGATGTTTTCACCTCGGCGAGCGCTGTGATTGGCCA